>JARHVA010000759.1:1540000-1567500 GCA_037957365.1 Torreya grandis
ATCTTACTTTAATAAAGATATATAAGAAAGGAAGGGATCAAATGGTTAATTTCATACATCCTAACTCTCTTAGTGGTAGATACATGTCTTGGGTTTCACTTAAGTTGTGAATTATTAAAGGAATTTATCTAGAGATGCTCTCGATGTCAATTCTATCAAAAGTGTTTTGAAAGAGATGAGATGAGGAGGTGTCATACCCCCCAAATCTCTTAGTGGCAGATACATGTCTCAGGTTTCACTTAGGTTATGAATTATTAAAGGAATTTATCTAGAGATGCTCTCAATGTCAACGTTGTCAAAAATATTTTGAAAGAGATGAGATGAGGAGGTGTCATACCCTCATTGCACACATTTTTGGACCAAAAATTCATCAAATATTCACATATGCTTAAAATAATGAATAGAACATTTACATCTAAAATCAATTATTTTTTATTATATGGAAGATCTATTGAATTATCTCCAGTCCATCTTATACTAGGCAATTATTATTAGACTATTGGGTCATGGGATCACACTAAATAATTCCTCAAAAATTTGGGCTTTTTATTCCCATTAAATTATTTTTATCTTTGATCAAGCACAAAATTCTAAAATAAATCATACATAATTATATCCATGTGATCATTGTATGACCAAAATGATGCATCAAAATATTAGAAGTGCTAGACTTTTATCACATGTGGTTGAATGATGGAAGTATCATTTGAGGATGATATGGATTTGATCCTATCTTTATCTAAGGTGATGATTATGCCCCAAAGATGTCAAGGTTTCCTATAGATTTTAATAAATCTACATACTTTGATTGTTTCATAAGAAGGATGACCATGAATTTGTAATCAGAATCTCATATGCTGATGTGGGTGATCAAGTTATCAGTCTTGCTAGCTAGGTGACACCTTACCCCCATGTATCATATTTGATGAGACATAGGATCATTTTATGCAGTCAAAACTTTATTTGATCCTTCAAAAATAATTTTCACCCTTTATATTTGAGTAAACTCCATGACAATACTTGACATCTTCCCATTGAATCAAAATCTCAAAGGGGAGAAAGTCATACCACTACTTTAAATTTTCATAATTCTATGACAAGGTATTATGTGGTTATTGATAGGCATTACATAATTTAAAATATGAAAAGTATTAGGTTGAATCAATATGGTAACATGTATTTTCCTTGCAAGCATGAAGTATTCCTTGCTATAATGTTCTTATCCAAAATTTTACAAACTTTTGACAATATGAAAATACACCATGTGGCAACTTGCTATTACATCATATGCCCATTGGTTGCCTTGCTATAAAGGATTTTATTAAATTTCATGAGGCTATGATATTATGTCATGTGGCTATTATGCCTTAACTTAATAGTGCATCTAAGTATATGTGTGGCTTACTTGTGCTTACATACCTTTCATATTATCTTATTGCATTTGTAATAACTATGGCTAAGTAGAGTGTATATAAGAGGTAGTGGTTAGTATTTTAAGAATAAATTACATATTATGATCTTGTTGAATTATGATGGAGGCTTCCCCATCAAAGCAGTTAAATCATAATTATTAAGTATTATACTCTTTTTTCAATTATTATTTTGGATATGATTGATCTAATTATAATTTTATGATATATTACTCTATTATTGTGAAACTTCTACATAATTTCATTACAAGTGGTATCAAATAATCATGTTGGGATAGTTTTTGTGAAATTATTTTCAGATCTAGTGTTGTGTCAATCATAATAAATTTAGAATTGATAAAATATAACTTGTGATCTAAAAATAATTTATTTTTTGCACAAGTAAAATGTTGTTAGAAGTTTTTTCAAAGAATTTTTAAAGAAAATTTGCACCCATGTGCAAATTAATAGTCATTGGTTTCATATTGGTGAGACAATCTCACAACACAATAATGTATTGGTACACTTTTGTAAAACCCTCTCTCTTAGGGGTTGTGTATGGCTGGTCCTAATATTTACATGAAAAAGGTTAAAACACTCCAAAAAATCATCATAAGGATGACATGGAGTTTGAAACTTTTGATCCATTAGTTTCTTAAGAATTTCAACAAATTTATTTAGATATACAAATCATGGTGAGGAAGGATGATATCAATGTAGTAAAAGGAGAAATGGATATTATGAAGAATCATTTGTTAACTCTGAGTAATCAGTTGAAAACTATTGTAGCTCTATTTTTCATAAAATAATCCTCTATCACTTCAATCAAGTTCTCTCAATCTAACCAATCATAACTACAATACCAGTTCAAAACACATGGTACCAAAGGTAGAAGTGTATAAGTTTTATGGTAAGGATCCACTCATTTGGATAAATTTAAAAAGTTCATATAAATTAGACCCTATGTGCATAAAATATGATCACATCATATCTCTATCTATAACCTGAGAAGTTCATTTAGTATAGGTGGTTGTGTGCACAAAATAAAAATAGGGACACTCTTATTACCTAGTTGGTGTTCACTGAGGAGATATAGATGCAATATCATAATAATATATCAAAAAGTGCTTTAGTCAGTTAACAAAGTTATGATAAATAGGTACTATTATGGATTATATTCAATAATTTTAAAATCTATTCTTATGTATTGATGAAGTTAATGAGAACAACATAAATGACTTGTTCTTCGGGGGAAGGCTCAAGGATAACATCTAACTTGAGGTTTGCATGTTTAATTCAACATCTATTTATGAAGCCATACCATTTGTGTACCAGGAAAGGGAAATATATTTGGTCAAAAGGAGGGATTTCACTCATGGTTGTGAACATAATTTCACAACACCATCATTTATACAACCTAAATAATTGACCCCTCTACAAATTGATAAGAATCATGCTAAAGGGTTATGATTTGGTTGTGATAGAAAGTGGAACAAAGGACATAAATGTGCTAAAAATAAGTTATTCTACATTGAAGGATCTGATGAAGATGAAGAAGATAGCAAGGACTTAGGTGGGGGTATGAAAGATCAAAAGTACGAATATAAATATTCTCACCCTGCTATCTCATGTCATTCCATTTTAGGTATAAGTACTCCTCAAACTCTTAAGATGGTATGTTTACTCAAGAAACATAAGGTGACAATATTGATTAACTCAATAAGTACACATTATTTCATCAACAATAAGTTGGGTACTTATTTAAACCATTTCATTTATCCAACTTCATAATTTCAAGTCATGATTACAGATGGTGGCACAGTCAATTGTTCTATAAAATGACACAAAATTAGTACTTCCATATGGGACTACCTACTTAATTTTCTTATGTTTTATATTCCCATGGATGGACTAACATTGTTGTTAGGTGTGTGGAGCTAAAAGCTTCACCAAGGAGCACACAAATAGGTTCGGGTCTACACAGACGCCGGCGTCGGTCAGGAGCGACCGATGTCAGTCAGTTGCAGTTACAGAGGCACCGACGTCGGCAGTAGAGTCGGCCGGCGACGGTCACAGGCGAACAGGCAGGAACCAACGTCGGTTACCTGTGTGTCCAGAAAGCGATTTCCGAGGACAGAAGCGAGTGTTTGCATGATGAGTTTGAGTTGTAGACTCAAGCTCGCGTCTCTATTGTTAGCAATATTATTTTTAGAGCCCTTGTTGAAGAGGCTTAACTGTTTGTTGTAAGAGCATGCTCAAGTTTCCTATTTCTATATGTAGGAGAGATCTTCTAAGCTATTGTGTGTGTAAGAGAGTATGAGTAGAACATTGTGAATGTTTGAAGGACTGTACTTGAGAGAGAGCTCTTGAGGAATAGAGATCTAGTGAGAGATCTTGTGTGCATCTGAGAGAGGTGTGGAAGAATGAAGTTCTTCATTTGTATTCCTATTGTAAAGAGTTTTTTTAATACAAGTTTTCAGGGTGTTTTCTTGTATATCTTGTTCTGTGCTATTTATCATTTCAGTTACTTATCTATCTGATTTATTTCCGCATTCATTGCTTTCACAAGTGTAATCCATTGTTGGTTGATCCCCAACAAGTGGTATCAGAGCTCAGGTTCACTAACAGGTGGTTCAGATCTGTGTAGTGTGTTTGGATTACAGGTTGCTCACAGGGGTTTCTGCAGGGATTTCTGTTTGAGTGGGAGAAGCAATGGCAGAAGAAAGTAAGTTGAGAATGGAAAAGTTTAATGGCAAGAACTATCAACACTGGAGAATGCAGATAGAGGACTATCTGTATCAGAAGGATCTTTACTTACCGTTAGGTGGGATAGCAAAGAAGCCCAAGGACATGGAGGATGAAGAATGGGAAGTTCTTGACAGAAAGGCTCTTGGGTCTATAAGACTGAGTCTGGCCTCCACTGTGATATCTAATTTGTCACAGGCAAAAACTACGGTAGAGTTAATGACCACGTTAGCAAATTTGTATGAAAAACCCTCCGCTTCAAATAAGGTATATTTGATGAAGCAGTTATTTAATTTGCATATGCAAGAAGGTGGATCTGTTTCTAATCACCTGAATGATTTCCATGGTATTGTTAATCAGTTAAGTTCTGTCAATATTGTATTTGAAGATGAAATAAAGGCTCTTTTAATATTATGTTCTTTGCCTGAAAGCTGGCATGGCTTGGTAATGGCAGTTTCTAATACTGCTTCTGCTTCGAATATTTTAAAAGTAGAGGATGTGGTTAGTGTTATTTTGAATGAGGAAATTCGCAGGAAAAGCACAGAAGAGACATCTGGGACATCCGGGAACGCTTTAAATCTCGAGAGCAGAGGAAGGCAAAAAGAAAAGAGCAAGAGGAGATCAAGATCTAAGTCTAAGGGAAGAGGCAGATCCAAATCCAGGAATGGCAGAAGGCCACAATGCTGGAACTGTGGAAAGTTGGGGCACATAAGCAGAGATTGCTGGTCAAAGCCTAAGGAGGACAATCAGCACGAAGGAAAGGAAGAGACAAAGGTTGCAGGTATTGCATAGGATGCTCTTATTTTCTCTTTGCATAATAATATAGAATCTTGGGTATTAGATTCTGGTGCATCTTTCCATGCTACCCCTAACAGAGAATATTTCAGTGACTATGTCCATGGAGATTTTGGAATAGTGTACTTAGGGGATGATGAGCCTTGTAAGATTATTGGCAAAGGTAAAGTGCAGCTAAAGATGCAGAATGGCAACACATGGGTGTTGAGGGATGTGATGCATGTTCCTAGTTTGAAGAGAAATTTGATTTCTGCAGGTAAGCTAGGTGATGAGGGTTGTACAGTAACTCTCACAGCAGATTCTTGGAAGGTGACCAAGGGTGCACTTGTTATGGCCAGAGGTAAGAGAGAAGGTACTCTCTATTTGTGTAATTGTGTTACTAACAAATCTCCTTCAGTTTTATCTACTTCAGATGTGGATGCTAAATTGTGGCACTCAAGGCTTGGCCACATGAGTGAGAAGGGGATGTCAATCCTTAAGTCTAAAGGTATGCTTTCAGATTTGAAAAGTATGGATCTAGAATTTTGTGAGCATTGTGTATTTGGAAAATAGAAAAGGGTTAGTTTTCTAAAGACTGGGTCTACTAAGAAAAGGCAGAAGTTGCAGCTTGTTCACACAGACGTGTGGGGACCGGCTCAGGTAGCCTCTATTGGCGGATCACAGTACTATGTTACATTCATAGATGACGCCACAAGAAAGGTATGGATCTACTGTATTAAAAAGAAATCTGATGTTTTTGAGACTTTTAAGATTTGGAAAGCCATGGTTGAGAATGAAACAGGCAGAAGATTAAAGTGCTTGAGATCTGATAATGGCGGTGAGTTCTGCAGTCTTAAGTTTAACTGGTATTGCTACACTCGTGGAATTTGAAGACAAAGGACGGTTCCAAGGACACCTCAGCAGAATGGTATTGCTGAAAGAATGAACAGAACTATTATGGAGCGTGCAAGATGTATGAGATTGCATGCAGGGTTGCCCTTAGAGTTTTGGGCAGAAGCAGTTGACACCGCAGTGTACCTGATCAATAGAGGACCCTCTACAGCTCTGGATGGTGGAATTCCAGAAGAGGCATGGACAAGTAAAAAGGTAGATCTCTCATATCTCAAAGTTTTTGGTTGTGAAGCCTTTGTGCACATAGATAAGGAAAATAGAAAGAAGCTTGATGCTAAGTCTATGAGGTGCACGTTTATAGGCTATGGCTCAGATGATTTTGGTTTCAGATTTTGGAATCTAGGAACTAACAAGGTAGTTAGGAGCCGTGATGTTGTTTTCAATGAAAGAGTGATGTACAGTGATCAGATAAGGAAGCTAGATCAAGCTGGGTAGAGCAATAATGAGTTGGACGAAGTTATGGTCCAAAATGAGCTCACGGGAAAAAGAAATAATCACTTACAGGAAAACACAGAGACCGACGTCGGCAGGTTAGGAACCGGCGTCGGCAGTACAGAAACTGATGTCGGTCATACAGAGACCGACGTCGGCAGACCAGGCACCGGCGTCGGCCAGGAAGAACTGGCGTCGGCCAGTAACAGGTCTACAGGTGGCCGAGGTCGGTCACTGTCAGAAAATTTGGGTGGACAGATTGTTGAGAACGAGTCCAAGACACCAATCAGGAGGTCTGAAAGGGTAAGTAAGCCTCCAATTAGATATTCTCCTTCTTTATATTATTTATTGCTAACCGATGGTGGAGAACCAGAAAGTTTTGAAGAAGCATTACAGGTGGAGTCCAGGAGTAAGTGGGAGCGTGGCATGGTTGAGGAGATGGAGTCCTTAAGGGAGAACCAAACATGGGATTTGGTTGAATTGCCAGCTGGTAAGAGAACACTGAAGAACAGATGGACTTACAGGTTGAAGGAAGGTGAGGATGGACAGATGAGATATAAGGCCAAATTGGTTGTTAAAGGATTTGCACAAAAGCCAGGTATTGACTTTGGTGAGATTTTTTCTCCGGTTGTTAAGATGACTTCTATAAGGGTTGTATTGTCTTTGGTTGCTTTTGAGGATTTGCATCTTGAGCAGCTAGATGTTAAGACAGCATTTCTTCATGGAGATTTGGATGAGGAAATTTACATGGAACAGCCAGAAGGTTTTGAGGTCAAGGGTAAGGAGAAACTAGTGTGCAGGTTGAAGAAAAGCTTGTATGGCCTCAAGCAAGCTCCTAGGCAATGGTACTTGAAATTTGACAGGTTTATGACTGAGCATGGCTACAGTAGGTGTCAATCTGACCATTGTGTATATTTTAAGAGATTTGATAACGGTAGATACATTATTCTATTGTTGTATGTAGATGATATGCTGGTTGCAGGATCTCACATGCAGGATATCTCTGAGCTTAAGGTGAATTTAGCTCAAACGTTTGCTATGAAGGATTTGGGAGCAGCTAAGAAAATCCTTGGCATGAGCATTAAGAGAGATAGAGAAAATCACAGGTTGATATTGTCTCAAGAAGATTATGTGGACAAGGTGTTGAAACGGTTCAATATGCAGGATGCTAAACCGGTAAGCACACCTTTGGCTGGACATTTTAAGTTAAGTAAAGAACAATGTCCCAATTCACATGATGAGGTAGAGTACATGAGTAAGGTTCCATATTCTTCCGTGGTAGGAAGTTTGATGTATGCAATGGTGTGTACTAGACCGGATATTGCCCAAGCAGTGGGAGTTGTAAGCAGGTATATGGCCAATCCAGGAAAGGAACATTGGAAAGCAGTACAATGGATCCTTAGATATCTGAGAGGAACCAGCAGTAGACACTTATGCTATGGAGGTTCAGATACTTCTCTACATGGCTATGTAGATTCAGATATGGCAGGAGATTTGGATGGCAGGAGGAGCACCACAGGTTATGTTTTTACTGTAGGTGGAACGGCAGTTAGTTGGATATCTAAGTTGCAGAAGGTTGTAGCCTTGTCAACTACAGAAGCAGAGTATATTGCAGCTACAGAAGCTAGCAAGGAGATGATATGGATGACACGGTTCATGGAAGAGCTTGGAAGGGAGCATGGAAGTTGCAGATTGTATAGTGACAGTCAGAGTGCAATCCATTTGGCAAAGAACTCAGCTTTTCACTCAAGAACCAAGCACATACAGCTAAGGTACCATTTCATACGGCAGGTATTGGAAGATGGTGAGTTGAAGCTGGAGAAAATCCATACAGACAAGAATCCTGCTGATATGCTAACAAAGCCGGTTACTAAGGAGAAGTTGAATCTTCATTCAACTTCTATTGGTCTTCATGATTGAGTTGAAGATGGAGGAGCTAGAAGATGTTGCTGTATAGGTACTGGTGCAGCTGGTTTATCTCCAAGTGGGAGATTGTTAGGTGTGTGGAGCTAAAAGCTTCACCAAGGAGCACACAAACAGGTTCGGGTCTACACAGACGCCGGCGTCGGTCAGGAGCGACCGACGTCGGTCAGTTGCAGTTACAGAGGCACCGACGTCGGCAGTAGAGTCGGCCGGCGACGGTCACAGGCGAACAGGCAGGAACCGACGTCGGTTACCTGTGTGTCCAAAAAGCGATTTCCGAGGACAGAAGCGAGTGTTTGCATGATGAGTTTGAGTTGTAGACTCAAGCTCGCGTCTCTATTGTTAGCAATATTATTTTTAGAGCCCTTGTTGAAGAGGCTTAACTGTTTGTTGTAAGAGCATGCTCAAGTTTCCTATTTCTATATGTAGGAGAGATCTTCTAAGCTATTGTGTGTGTAAGAGAGTATGAGTAGAACATTGTGAATGTTTGAAGGACAGTACTTGAGAGAGAGCTCTTGAGGAATAGAGATCTAGTGAGAGATATTGTGTGCATCTGAGAGAGGTGTGGAAGAATGAAGTTCTTCATTTGTATTCCTATTGTAAAGAGTTTTTTTAATACAAGTTTTCAGGGTGTTTTCTTGTATATCTTGTTCTGTGCTATTTATCATTTCAGTTACTTATCTATCTGATTTATTTCCGCATTCATTGCTTTCACAAGTGTAATCCATTGTTGGTTGATCCCCAACAATTGTTATGGGAATATAATGGCTCATGACTTTGGGCACAATATATATGACTTTATAGGAGCTATTCTTGCACTTTTATTATTAATGTAAGACATTTTAACTACAGGGATTATAGGAAAGTTTTCCCAATTAGTTAGTTCACATAAGATGATTAAAAATGGGATGTAATATTTTTAGCATAGTTAATTTCCATAGAATTTCAGCTAAAAAATGTGTCTACACATCCCCATTTATAAATGATTCTTGATGACCAGGCAATAGTTTCTAGCACAATGCCAAAAGGCCTACCACCAATAGGGAGAACTTAGGATTTTTGAAGTCATATCATCGAATCAATACAAATTTAATTTGGGAATGACTCAAGGTAGATATACAAATATTTGTGATAGAATGCATGGTTTTTCAATAGAACAAAGGAGGAAAAATTAAGGCATCAAGAATTTTGTAGCCATTATCTATCCCTAGCTAGTGGTGGGAGGAGGTCTCTATGGATTTAATTATAGTGTTATCAATGTCTAAAGGTAAAAATTTCATCATGGTAGCTATGGATAGGCTCATAAATTATGTTCATTTTTTTTCTTTATCACAACCATTTGTAGCTAGTATAACAGTTGATGTGTTTCTCAATACAGTTCAAAATATGCATTGTACCCCTGAAATCATTGTAAGTGATCATGATCTTATCTTCACCAATAAATTTTTGACTAAGTTATTTAAATGTTTGGGTACTTAGTTGGCTCATAGGTCATCTTATCATCTTCAATCTAATGGGAAAATAGAGGTTTCAATAAATTCAAGGAAATATATCTCCATTGTTTTGCATCAGATAAACAATCTAATGTTGGGTCTATTGGCTGCCACATATAGAATGGTGGTACAACACTTCATTCCATACCTATTATAAAATGTCTCCCTTTGTGAAAATTTATGTCTATCATTTCCCATTCATCACTTCATCTTTGAAGGTGTAACCTAAGGTTCTAGTTGTCCATGAATACATTCAACATCAACATGATGTACTAGCTAGTTTATGAGAAAACTTAGCAATGACACAGAATATAACAAATCAAAAAAATGATTAGCACTATAGTGAGAGGAATTTTGATATCAATGATTAGGAATTTGTGTACTTGCATCCATATAAACATATTTATTTGAAGCAAAAAAAAAGATAATTTTTTCTCATAAATATTATGGCCCTTATACAATCCTATAGATAATTGGCAATGTGGCATTCAAACTAGAGCCACTCCAATTAGATCATGTATATTTCCTAAATAAGGTCATTGGATAAAGAGATTATACCTAGACTAAGTTACCAAATTAGATGAAGGAAGATTCATTATGAAACCTAAGGATATCCTTCACACACACACACAAAGGCTATGAACAAGAGAGCTTAAGGAGTATTTCATCAAGTAGAAGAGTCTAAATCCTAAATATGTAACATGGGGAGATGAAGATATCCTTTAGTAGTATGAAAAGTTTATTTAAAATTGAGGGAAATGTCTATTAAGGGGAGGGGCATGATACATCCTTAACCTATAGCGTGTCTAAGGATATGTATGACTGACTTATAACATGCATACCATTCATATTATCTTATTACATTTATCAATGTTATTAGTATGGTAGTCCTATGGAATAACCATTACTAAGTAGAGTATATATAAGAGGTAGTGGTAAGTATTTTATGAATATATTATGATAGAACTATATTATTGTAGAGGTTTCTCTCTTGAAATAGATCAATCATAATTATCATGTATTCTAATCTTTTTTAAATTATTGATATGGATCTCATTATTTTGTTCTTAATTTTATAATATATTATTCAATTATCATGAAACATTTATTAATTTCATTATAGTGACACTAAATGATGTGGTTTCACCCCTTAGACCAAATGATGATGCAAGGTTAGTCCATTTAACATTATGTGATTTATTTGAAAACCTACAGACTACTCAAAGGAAATGCCTTAAAATTTGAAAAGTTATAACTAAATGCATGTTAAAAAAGAGGAAATCTATAATTTCCTTACAACCCAAAATGCCTCGAGCTCTACAAATACTTATTTTATGACTCTCTAGAGTGAAATTGCATACAATCATGATACATGGAATGGAAGGGCTAAGACAACTCAATGCCTTATAAAGACTCAAAATATGTTGCACTATGATGTGATGATGAAACTATGTAGGTTTGATTTACTATGCATGATACTTATCTTAACAAAAAGACATGAGAATGCACCAAGTGGCACATAGGGGCCAAGTTAAAAAATAATGATGCAAGGGTGATGAATGTAAATCTTAGATAATTGTGTGAATAAGTGTGATTCTAGGTAATCTAAAAAAACTAAACAAGTGGTAGGATGTGCAATTTAGAGCCCAAATACTTGGAAAATTGACCAAGTTAAAAATTGATCAAGCACTTTATAAAGGCACAAATAATGAAATAAAGTTGACCTTGATTTCAAGATACTTATCAGGGAAAATAGTTCTAGTGCTAATTCCATGCAAATGAACCAAAAATATACGTGATAAAGCATGAATGGACATGAAGATAGTTGATTAAGCCATTAAGACTAAATGACAAAAAAATGACCTAAGGTCAAAATTCCAAATGCATTTTAGGAAAGGCAACTAATAGAATAAATTTAAATGGGAGTTTTCATTATTATTTTACCTTTGATTTCAAAGTATGGCATGCCTTAGTAAAAAGGGATTAAATATCTCAATTTTTATTATCTTCACATAAATCTATACTCGATGGAAGGTTAAAGACACAAGTAAAAAATACCATAAAGGTTTTTCTGAAACTATATCTCCATGATGCATGGCTAAAAAAACTATTTTTCAGCCATCCATTAAATAACAGAAATGTAAAGCACTAGAAATAATTATGAGCCTTATTAATTAAATTAATTTTTATGAGAAGGCCTAATAGGTTGTAAGAATCTAACTTATATCTAATTCCATCATTCACTAATCATATAAATGTCATGGTAATATAATAATATATACATATCCATGAGTTTATGTCTTCATGCCTTCCTTCTATTAATAATGAGTAGCACATAGATTTCTTTCAGCATAAAAAATAATTTAATCCTCTATTTTTACAATCCTTGACATGAATCCCCATTAAAATCACAAGTGCTCTTAAATACAAATTAGGTGCAAGGTTTTAGTGCCTATAAAGGCAATGATGTATATAATATCATTTACTGAATTGTTCCCACATTAAACTAACAATATTCTTTTCAATTAAATATCTCCTCCCATTATAAATGCATTAAGATCTGTTACCAATAGTTTTCTCAATTTAGGTTTAACCATTCTCTATCTATAAAGAGGTGAAAACTAGATATAATCCTTGCTCTATTATCTTATCTAGTCTGATCAACCACTAGTTCAGGTTACTACAACAATTATAATATGAACTAACATATTATTTCTATTAAATGGATAATGCATTAAATACCCTAATCATATTAAGAATTCTATTTGAGGCCATATATTTAACTCTCAAGCTCTCCCAAATCATTTGATATAAAAATGGATGTCAACATGCTTAGAGATGCAATTGTTTATTAGTATCACCTTTTATGGTCAAATAGACATGGAAAACTAAACTACTTACAAGGCATATAAAAACATGGTGGTTAGTCAATCAACAAACTTACATCCTATGTCCATGACCATACTATGTCCTTGTAGTATTGAATGAACAATGGCATGTATCACTATTTGACTCGATCTAGGACTAAGGTCATTCACTTAAATAGGTTTCTATTGGGCTACAATGAATCCTCCTTCACATGAATGACATATACATTAAACACTACAAGAAGGTTTGAGATGGACTGTCATATTTATTAATATTCAACATCATCTCACCAAAGAGAAGAACAACAAAACTCATTAACCTATTCTTCAATGGAATCTATTTTAACCAATGTTTCAAAAAGGACTAACATCCCCATTTTTTGATAGATGCTAATAGCTCATAATTAGTTACAACAGAATACACACATACAACAAGATTCAAAATGAAACCAAAGGATTCAAACAAACAAAGATCATATCAATGAAAAAATAGTCTAAAGAGAATAGATAGAATAATAAACTTTAGATTAATCTTCTTATCCAAGATTTATATAGTCTTCATTTATCTACATTAATAGAGTTGTGTTGCTCACATATAGAAACATCTTAAAATTTTATGCATACAACTTAGCATAGCTTCACTAAAATTTTGTGCTTTCTTACCTCAAAATATATGATACCAAAAATAATTTTATAAGGAAAGAGTAATTTCCTAAATTCCCTAGAAGTCTCTCGAAACAACTAAAGAGAGAGAAAATGTCATTCAATGGATTTTATATTCGAAGCAATTGAACACCTACAAGGAATAAGTGATTTAGATTTGACATAGCATAAGGCATGCAAGAAACTGGGAGAAATAAAAATTATTTAATACAAACTGACAAAATGAATTGAGTTGTACATGACATGGTAGGGAAGATTAGACCAACTGAGCTGTAGATGTCTACGTCTACCAACACTCCCCCTTAATCTTCATTGCCATGTAAATCAATGATGCCTATAATTTTTAAACATGCTCAAACACATTATTTGCAAGTATTTTTGTAAAAATGTCTACTAGTTACTCATCAGATCTACAAAATTCAAGACATATTGCCATTATTCACCAATTCAACAATGAAGTGATATCTAGTGTCTATATGCTTGCTGCATTTATGAAACACATGATATTTAGATAGTGCAATAGCTGAATTATTATCACAAAATATTTTAGTAGCTTTTTCTTGCGTGTGCCTCAAATCTAAAAGTAATTTTCTCACCTAAATTGCTTGACAAGCTAATGATGTGGTTGCAACATATTCCACTTCAGCTGATAAAAGTGTCACAATTGGTTGTTTCTTTGATGCCCAAAGGATAAAACCTGATCGAAGATGAAAAACATAGTCTAAAGATTTTTTTTCTATCATCAATGCTACCTCCCCAATCACTATCCATGTAACCAATTATATTGAAATCATCTAAATATGTATATGTGATCCCAAAACTCATTGTTCTAGCTATATATCTCAAAATTCTTTTCCATCTTTCCAATGAGACTCTTTTAGATTGTCCATGAATCTTGAATTAAGACTAACTTCATACATAATGTCTGGTCTTGTGGTGGTTAAATACATGAGGTTGCCAACTAATCTCTTGAATAAATTTGCATTAACATTAGAACTTTTGTCCTCCTTTCTAAGTTTATAACCCATTGCAACCATTGTGGGAGATGGATTAACATTCAACATCTTGAAAATTTTGAATAAATCATTAGCATAATTCTATTGACATATGAAAATTCCTTTCTTAGATTGATTTACTTTTATGCCAAGAAAATATCTCATAATTCCCAAATCAGTTATCTCAAATTTAGTTTTCATGGCTGCCTTAAATGATTTAATTGACAAGTTTTCAGTAAAAATTAAGTCATCCACATACAAACATACTATTAAGATTTTTCCTTAATCATTAAATTTGACATACAAAGTTGGTTCATTTCCACATTTACTAAATCCATTGTTCACATAATAATAATCTATTCTGCTATACCAAGCTTTAGGATCTTGTTTCAATCCATATAATGCCCTTTTCAGCTTATAGACCTTGTACTCTTCTCCTTGAATTTCATAACTAGGTGGCTATTTTATATAAACTTCCTCTTCCAATATGCCATTCAAGAATGGTAATTTGATATCCATTTGAAAAACTTTCCAACTATTTTGAGCTGTAATAGATAAGACCATTATTACATTGTCAAGTCTTGCTATTGATGCAAATGTTTCATTGTAATCTATGCTTGACTATTGTGTGAAGCCTTTAGCTACTAGCCTAGCTTTATGTTTTTAAATTTTCCCATTTACATTAAACTTTGTTTTGTAAACCCATTTTACTCCAAGTACATCCTTCACTTTAGGAAGCTCAATAAAATCCCAAGTTTGATTTTTTTCTATTGATTGAATTTCTTCATCTATGGCTACAATTCAATTGTCATCTTTAATTACATCCTCAAAGTAAATTGGATTAGCTTGTGTTAAGAATGTAAAATCAGAACATAAATCCATATTTTTAGCTTCTTGTGACTCAAAATTAATTTCCTTTAGACTACGAGTTTTCTTTGAAGTGTTTATTGACTATGATCTCAATGGTGCAAGTGTTGGATTGGATGATCCACTATTGTTATTACTATATGGAGTAGATGGATTTGGAGTTCTAGGTGCCTTAGAAGGCATTATAGGAACATTTTCTTGTGTATCATCTTATACCATCTCACTTTCATGCGATATCCCAGCTAAAATTGTATTTTTTTTATCAATGCTTCCATCCCATGCTTTTTCTACAATAAATTCTACATCACAACTGATTATTACCTTCTTTGTGATAGGATTATATAATTTGTATGCCTTGGATTGTTCACTATATTCCATAAAAATACACTTTATTTCCTTTATCATTCAAATTATTTCTCAACTCTTATGGTATCAAAGAATATGATACACATCCAAAGAGCCTCAAATGTGAAACACTATGTTTCTTCTTGCTCCAAACTTCTTGTGGTATTTTATTAATCACTGCTTTTTTTGGACACCTATTCAAAATGTATACAACACATGCAACATCTTCAACCCAATATTCATTTGGTATATGCTTAGATTTTATCATGCTTTGTGTCATTTACATGATTGTCCTATTCTTTCTTTCTGCTATTCCATTTTGTAGAGGTGTATATCTTGTTGTGAATTATTTTTCTTATTACATTTGCCTTGAAAAAAGTTTGAAAATCATTTGATATGTATTCACCACCTCGTTCGGTTCCCAAATTTTTGATATAATATCCACTTTTATTTTCAAAATTTACCTTAAAATCTTTAAAATATCAAACACATCTGAATTGTCTTTTAAGAAATATACCCAAGTTTTGTGGCTGAAATCATCAATGAATGTTAAGAAATATAGATTTCCACTTATGGATGGCATTTACATCAGTCCACAAAGATTTGAATGGGATATTCAAGTTGATGTCTTGCCCTATAAGATTTCCCAATTGGAAAATTTTGTCTATGTTTCTTTGTAGGTATGCAACTATCACATTTTGTTTTAAGTGGCATTAATGGTTGCAAACCAAATAACATTTATTTTCTATACAACAAATGCAAACATTAATTTTCAAGCCTTCCTCCTCTTATTAATGAGTAGCACATAGATTTATTTTATCATACAAAATAATTCAATCCTCTATTTTTGATGTCCTTGATATG
Source organism: Torreya grandis (assembly GCA_037957365.1). Taxonomy (NCBI): domain Eukaryota; kingdom Viridiplantae; phylum Streptophyta; class Pinopsida; order Cupressales; family Taxaceae; genus Torreya; species Torreya grandis. The sequence continues at coordinate 1,556,290 of JARHVA010000759.1, forward strand.
AATCCCCATTCAAATGACAAGTGTTCTTAAATACAAATTAGGTGCAAGGTTTTAGTGCCTCTAAAGGTAATGATGTATATAACATCATTTACTGAATTATTCCCACATTAAAATAATAATATTATTTTCAATTAAATATCTCCTCCCATTATAAATGCATTAAGATATATTACTAATAGTTTTCTCAATTTAGGTTTAACCATTATCTATCTATAAAGAGGTGAAAACTAGATATAATCCTTGCTCTATTATCTTATCTAGTCTGATCAACCACTAGTTCAGGTTACCAAAACAATTATAATATGAACTAACATATTATTTATATCAAATGGATAATGCATTAAGTACCCTAATAATATTAGGAATTCTATTTGGGGCCATTTATTTAACTCTCAGGCTATCCCAAATCATTTGATATAGAAACCGATGTTAACATGCTCAGAGATGCAATTGTTTATTAGTATCACCTTTTATGGTCAAATAGAAATAGAAAACTAAACTACTTATAAGGCATATAAAAACATGTTGGTTAGTCAATCAACTATATTACATCCTATGTCCATGACCATACTATGCCCTTGTAGTATTCAATGAACAATGGCCTGTATCATTATTTGGCTAGATCTAGGACTAAGGTCATTCACTTAAATAGGTTTCTATTGGGCTACAATGAATCCTCCTTCACATGAATGGCATATACATTAAAAATTGAAAGAAGGTTTGAGATGGACTTTCATATTTATTAATATTCAACACCATCTCACTAAAGAAATAATAACAAGACTCATTAACCTATTATTCAATGGAAGCTATTTTAACCTAATGGTTTAGAAAGGACTAACATCCCCATTTATGATAGATGCTAATAGATCATAGTTATTTACAATAGAATACACACATACAACAAGATTTAATATGAAACTGAAAGATTCAAACAAACAAAGATCATATCAATGACAAAAATAGAGTAAAGAGAATAGATAGAATAATAAACTTTAGATTAATCTTCTTTACCAAGATTTATATAGTCTTCATTTGTCTACATTAATAGAGTTGTGTTTCTCACATATAGAAACATCTTAGAATTTTATGCATATATATTAGCATAGCTTTGATACAATTTTGTGATTTCTTACCTCAAAATAGAGCATACAAAAAATAATTTTATAAGGCCAGATTAATTTCCTACATTCCTTAGAAGTCTATCGAAACAACTAGAGAGAGAGAAAATGACATTTAATGGATTATATGTTTGAAGCAATTGAACACCTATAAGGAATAATTGAGTTAGATTTGACATAACATAAGGCATGTGAGAAACTAGGATAAATAAAAATTATTTAATACAAATTGACGAAATGAATTGAGTTGTACATGACATAGTGGGGAGGATTAGACCAACTGAGCTGTAGATGTCTACATCTACCAACACTCCACCTTAATCTTCATTGTCATGTAAATCAATGATGCCTATACTTTTTTGAAGATGCTAAAACACATTCTTTGCAAGTTTTTTTGTAAAAATGTTTGCTAGTTACTCTTAAGATATACAAAATTTAAGACATATATTGCCATTGTTCACCAATTCAAGAATGAAGTGATATCTAGTGTCTATATGCTTGATGCATTTATGAAACACATGATTTTAAGACAATGCAATGGATGAATTATTATCACAACAGATTTTATTAGCTTCTTCTTGTGTGTGCCTCAAATATGAAAGTACTCTTCTCATCCAAACTGCTTGACAAGCTAATGATGTGGTTGCAATATATTCCACTTCAGCTGATGAAAGTGTCACAATTGGTTGTTTCTTTGATGTCCAAAAGATAAAACCTGATCCAAGATGAAAAACATAGCTTAAAGTGTTTTTTTATATCATCAATACTACCTCCCCAATCACTATCCATATAACCAATTAGATTGAAATCATCTGAAGATGTATATGTGATCCCAAAACTCATTGTTATAGCTATATATTTCAAAATTCCTTTTCTATTTTTCCAATGAGACTCTTTTGGATTGTCCATGAATCTTGAAATAAGACTAAATCCATACATAATGTCTAGTCTTGTGGTGGTTAAATACACGAGGTTGCCAACTAATCTCTTGAATAAATTTTCATTAACATTAGAACTTTTGTCCTTCTTGCTAAGTTTTAAACCCATTACAACCATTTTAGGAGATGGAATAACATTCAATATCTTGAAACTTTTGAATAAATCATTAGCATACTTTTATTGACATATGAAAATTCCTTTCTCAGATTGATTTACTTTTATTCCAAGAAAATATCTCATGATTTCCAAATTAGTCATCTCAAATTTAGTTTTCATGTCTACCTTAAATGATTTAATTGACAAGTTTTCAGTAAAAATTAAGTCATCCACATACAAACATATTATTAAGATTTGTCCTTCATCATTAACTTTGACATACAAAGTTGGTTTATTTCCACATTTTCTAAATCCATTGTTAACATAATAAGAATCTATTTTTCTATACCAAGCTTTAGGATCTTGTTTCAATCCATATAATGGTTTTTTCAGCTTATAGACCTTGTGCTCTTCTCCTTGAATTTCATAACTCGGTGGATATTTTATATTAACTTCCTCTTCCAATATGCCATTTAAGAATGGTAATTTGATATCCATTTGAAAAACTTTCCAACTATTTTAAGCTGTAATAGATAAGACCATTCTTACAGTGTCAAGTCTTTTTACCAATGCAAATATTTCATTGTAATCTATGCCTGACAATTGTGTGAAGGCTTTACCTACTAGCCTAGCTTTATGTTTTTAAAATTTCCCATTTGCATTAAACTTTGTTTTGTAAACCCATTTTACTCCAGTTACATCCTTTCCTTTAGGAATCTCAATAAGATCCCAAGTTTGATTCTTTTCTATTGATTGAATTTCTTCATCCATGTCTACAATCCAATTATCATCTTTAATTTCATCCTCAAAGTAAATTGGATCAGCTTGTGTTATGAATGTAAAATCAGAACATAAATCCATATTTTTAGCTACTTGTGACTCATCATAAATTTCATTTAGACTATGAGTCTTATTTGAAGTGTTTATTGACTATGATCTCAATGGTGCAAGTGTTGGATTAGATGATCCGCTAGTGTTATTACTACATGGAGTAGATGGATTTTGAGTTCTAGGTGTCTTAGAAGGCATAATAAGAACATTTTCTTGTGTATCATCTTCTAACAACTCATTTTCATGTGCTATGCTTGTTACAATTGTATTTTTTTTGTCAATGCTTCCATCCCATGCTTCTTATTTAACAAATTCTATATCACAGTTGATTATTACCTTCTTTGTGATAGGATTATAAAATTTATATGGCTTGGATTGTTCAATATATTCCACAAAAATACACTTTTTGCCTTTATCATCCAACTTCTTTCTCAACGCTTATGGTATCAAAGAATATGCTACACATCCAAAGACCCTCAAATATGAAACACTATATTTCTTCTTGCTCCAAACTTCTTATTGTATTTTATTAATCACTAATTTTTTTGGACACCTATTCAAAATGTATGCAACACATGTGACGACATCAACCCAATATTCATTTGGTATATGCTTAGATTTTATCATGTTTAATGTCATTTCCATGATTGTCCTATTCTTTATTTCTACTATTCAATTTTTTTGAGGTGTATATCTTATTGTGAATTATTTTTATTATTCTATTTTCCTTGTAAAGATTCTAAAAATCATTTGATATGTAGTCACCACCTTGATCAATTCTCAATTTTTTGATAAAATATCCACTTTTGTTTTCAAAATTTACCTTAAACTCTTTAAAAATATCAAAGACATCTGATTGTCTTTTAAGAAATAGACCCAAGTTTTGTGGATAAAATCATCAATGAATGTCAAGAAATATAGATTTTCACTTATGGATGGCATTTGCATCAGTCCACAAAGATCTGAATGGGCTATTAAAAGTTGATGTCTTGCCCTATAAGATTTCCCAATTGGAAAATTTTGTCTATGTTTCTTTGCAAGTATGCAACTCTCACATTTTATTTTAAGTGGTGTTATTGGTTGAAAACCAAATAACATTCATTTTCTATACAACAAATTCAAACATTCATTTTTAGGCCTTCCTCCTCTTATTAACGAGTAGCACATAGATTTATTTTAACATACAAAATAATTTAATCCTCTATTTTTTTGTCCTTGATATGAATCCCCATTCAAATCATAAGTGTTCTTAAATACAAATTAGGTGCAAGGTTTTAGTTCCTTTAAATCCAATGATGTATATAACATCATTTACTGAATTGTTCCCACATTAAATAAACAATATTATTTCCAATTAAATATCTCCTCCCATTATAAATGTATTAAGATTTGTTACCAATAGTTTTCTCAATTTAGGTTTAACCATTATCTATCTATAAAGAGGTGAAAAATAGATATAATCCTTGCCCTATTATCTTATCTAGTTTGATCCTCCATTAGTTCAGGTTACTACAACAATTATAATATGAACTAACATATTATTTCTATCAAATGGATAATGCATTTAATACCCTAATCATATTAGGAATTCTATTTGAGTCCAGCTATTTAACTCTCAGGCTATCCCAAATCATTTGATATAGAAACACATGTCAACATGCTCAGAGATACAATTATTTATTAGTATCACCTTTTACGATCAAATAGACATGAATAAATGAACTACTTACAAGGCATATAAAAACATGTTGGTTAGTTAATAAACCAACTTATATTCTATGTCCATGACCATACTGTGTCCTTGTAGTATTCAATGAACAATACCTGATATCATTATTTGACTAGATCTAGGACTAAGGTCATCACTTAAATAGGTTTCTATTGGGCTACAATGAATATTCCTTCATGTGAATGGCATATACATTAAACACTACAAGAAGGTTTGAGATGGACTACTATATTTATTAATATTCAACATCATCTCACCAAAGAGAAGAACAACAAGAATCATTAACTTATTCTTCAATGGAAGCTATTTTAACCTAATGGTTCAAAAAGGACTAACATCCCCATTTATGATAGATGCTAATAGCTCATAGTTAGTTACAACAGAACACACACATACAAAAAGATTCAAAATGAAGCTAAAGGATTCAAACAAACAAAGATCATATCAATGACAAAAATAGAGTAAAGATAATATATATAATAATAAACTTTAGATTAATCTTCTTTTCCAAGATTTATATAGTCTTCATTTGTCTAAATTAATAGAGCTATGTTGCTCACATATAGAAACATCTTAGAATTTTATGCATACAGCTTATCATAGCTTCACTACAATTTTGTGATTTCTTACCTCAAAATAGAGCACACAAAAAATAATTTTATAAGGATAGAGTAATTTCCTACATTCCCTAGAAGTCTCTCGAAACAACTAGAGAGAGAAAATGTCATTTAATGGATTATATGTTCAAAGCAATTGAACACCTGCAAGGAATAATTGAGTTAGATTTGACATAGCATAAGGCATGTGAGAAACTGGGAGAAATAAAAATTATTTAATACAAACTAAAAAAATGAATTGAGTTGTATGTGACATGGTAGGGAAGATTAGACCAACTGATCTTTAGATGTCTATGTCCGCCAACACTCCCCCTTAATCTTAATTGCCATGTAAATCAATGATGCCTATACTTTGTTGAAGATGCTCAAACACATTATTTGCAAGTAGTTTTGTAAAAATGTCTACTAGTTACTCTTAATATCTATAAAATTTAGAACATATACTGCCATTATTCACCAATTCAATAATGAAGTGATATCTAGTGTCTATATGCTTGCTACATTTATGAAACACATGATTTTCAGATAATGCAATGGTTAAATTATTATCAAAATATTCTAGTATCTTCTTCTTACATGTGCCTCAAATCTAAAAATACTCTTCTCATCCAAAATGATTGACAAGTTAATGATGTGGTTGTAATATATTCCACTTCAGCTGATGAAAGTGTCACAATTGGTTGTTTCTTCGATGCCCAAAAGATAACACCTGATCCAAGATGAAAAACATATCATGAATTATTTTTTATATCATTAATGCTACCTCCCAAATCACTATCCATGTAACCAATTATATTGAAATCATCTGAAGATGTATATGTGATCCCAAAACTCATTGTTCCAGCTATATATATCTCAAAATTCTTTTTCCATCTTTCCAATGAGACTATTTTGGATTGTCCATGAATCTTGAAATAAGACTAACTCCATACATAGTGTCTGGTCTTGTGGTGGTTAAATACATGAGGTTTCCAACTAATCTCTTGAATAAATTTACATTAACATTAGAACTTTTATCCTCCTTGCTACGTTTTAAACCCATTACAACCATTATAGGAGATGGATTAACATTCAACATCTTGAAGCTTTTCGATAAATCATTAGCATATTTTTATTGACATATGAAAATTCCTTTCTCAGATTGATTTACTTTTATGCCAAGAAAATATCTCATGATTCCCAAATCAGTCATCTCAAATTTATTTTTCATGGCTACCTTAAATGATTTAATTGACAAGTTTTCAGTAAAAATTAAGTCATCCACATACATACATACTATTAAGATTTGTCCTTCACCATTAACTTTGACATACAAAGCTGGTTCATTGCCACATTTTCTAAATCCATTATTCACATAATAAGAATCTATTCTGCTATACCAAGCTTTAGGAGCTTGTTTCAATCCATATAGTGCCTTTTTCAGCTTATAGACCTTGTGCTCTTCTCCTTGAATTTCATAACTAGATGGATATTTTATATAAACTTCCTCTTTTAATATGCCATTCAAGAATGGTAATTTGACATCCATTTGAGAAACTTTACAACTATTTTAAGCTATAATAGATAAGACCATTCTTACAGTGTCAAGTCTTGCTACTGATGCAAATGTTTCATTGTAATCTATGCCTGACTATTGTGTGAAGCCTTTAGCTACTAGCCTAGCTTTATGTTTTAAAATTTTTCCATTTGCATTAAACTTTGTTTTATAAACCCATTTTACTCCAATTACATCCTTTCCTTTAGGAATCTCAATAATATCCCAAGTTTGATTCTTTTCTATTGATTGAATTTCTTCATCCATGGATACAATCCAATTGTCATCTTTAATTACATCCTCAAAGTAAATTGGATCAGCTTGTGTTAAGAATGTAAAATCAGAACATAAATCCATATTTTTAGCTGCTTGTGACTCATCATAAATTTCATTTAGACTATGAGTCTTCTTTGAAGTGTTTATTGACTGTGGTCTCAATGGTGCAAGTGTTGGATTAGATGATATAATGTTGTTATTACTATATGGAGTAGATGGATTTGGAGTTTTAGGTGCCTTAAAAGGCATTATAGGAACATTTTCATGTGTATCATCTTCTACCATCTCATTTCATGTGCTATCCCTACTGAAATTGTATTTATTTTGTCAATGATTCCATCCCATGCTTTTTTTTCAACAAATTTTACATCATGGATGATTATTACCTTCTTTGTGATAGGATTATATAATTTGTATGCCCTGGATTGTTCATTATATTCCATAAAAATACACTTTTTTTCTTTTCCATCCAGCTTCTTTCTCAAATCTTATGGTATCAAAGAATACACTACACTATGTTTCTTCTTGCTCCAAACTTCTTGTGGTATTTTATTAATCACTACTTTTTTTGGACACCTGTTTAAAATGTATACAACACATGCAACTACTTCAACCCAATATTCATTTGGTATATGCTTGGATTTTATCATGATTCATGTCATTTGCATGATTGTCTTATTTTGTTGAGGTGTATATCTTGTTGTGAATTATTTTTATTATTCCATTTGCCTTGTAAAAATTCTAAAAATCATTTGATATGTATTCACCACCTCGATCAATTCTCAAATTTTTGATATAATATCCACTTTTCTTTTCAAATTTTACCTTAAACTATTTAAAAATATAAAACACATCTGGATTGTCTTTTGAGTAATATACCCAAGTTTTGTAGCTAAAATCATCAATGAATGTCAAGAAATATAGATTTCCACTTATGGATGGCATTTTCATTGATCCACAAAGATCTGAATGGGCTATTTCAAGTTGATGTCTTGCCTTATAAGATTTCCCAATTGGAAAATTTTGTCTATGTTTCTTTACAAGTATGCAACTGTCACATTTTGTTTTAAGTGGCATTATTGGTTGCAAACCAAATAACATTTATTTTCTATACAAAAAATGCAAACCTATAAAGTTTAGATGCCCAAAGCTTAACTTCCATAGCTAATATTGATCCTTCAATGAAATTTTATATGCTGCTTCAGTAATTGTTTGGAATCCTTGAGGTTCTAAGCCTATTTCACTTTGGATCTTGAAAGGAAACATTCTATTTTTCATCATTTCAACTTTGGCAATTAGCCTATTGCTTAGTTTATTTTCCAAAATCACACATTCACCATTCTCAAAGTATATCCTATATCCTTTTTACCTAAATTAACCAATTCTTATTAAATTATGTTTCAAACTAGGCACATAGTATACATCAGGGATATGCTTCTTTTCACCTTGTTTTGTTCTTATGTTAATAGATCCTTTCCCCATGACTGATACTTTGTGATCATTTCCTAATTTCACTTCTAATTTTACTAAATCATCTATTGTTCTAAACAACTCCTTACTTCCACTCATATAATTAATACACCTTATAACTAAAAACCATACTTCCTTTGAGCTATCTTATGCAACATTACATGTGATCAACATTGTGTTATGTTCACTAGTGTTGGACTAGTTTTCATTTGTAAAATTTGCCTTTTGTTTATTCATATCATATTGCCTTTTTATACATTTAGATGCAAGATGTCCAAATATTTTACAATAATGACATTGGATGTTTGATTTATCATACCTTTCTCTTTGTTGATGGCTATGAAAATAGATACTACTTCTTCCTCTTGATGATGTGAAGGATGTATGTGGGCTTGATGTTAGTTTGATTTTAAATTTATGATATTTTCTTCCTCTTCTTGATGAAAAATGACCTTTGGCTCTGTTGTAATTTGATCTCCCTCTTGATTTGCTAATTGAAAGTTGAGTTTTGAATGCATTCTCTAATGAAGATGAGCTTGAATGGTTGTCTTTGTTCATGTGAAAACAATGATCCCATTAACTCATCAACTTATAATTGAGATAGATCTTTGGATTCTTTAATGGCCACTACAACTGAATCAAATTTTATAGGCAAGCTTATGTGTATTTTATCTACAACCTTTTAGTCTTCTATACTCTTACCATAAGTTCTAATTTGATTCACAATTCCCATTACATGTGTAAAAAATGAATCTATATTTTCTGATTCCTTCATATGAAGATTCTCAAAATCTCTTATAAGTATTTGTAATTTAGTGGTTTTGACTTTTCTTGTACCTTGGTATGTTGTTTGAAGGCTTTCCCATGCTTGCTTGGACCTTGTAGTAGTTGCAACTCTTGGAAATATTGAATCCTCCATATATTGATGGATGAAAAACAATGCTTTGGCATCCTTTTTTTTTTCTTTCAATAAATCCTTCTTTGCTTGTGATAGTGCCTTAAATGCCCATTTATTTGTTGGCTCAGGGAACCCATTTTCAACCAAATCCCACACATCTTGTGAGAAGACCATGGTTTTCATATTTATGCTAAAAAAATCATAATTTTTTCAATTAAAAGTTGGTATTTTGGGTTGAGATATGCTTCCACTAATTCTTTCCATGGTTTCAATAAACTAATCCCCTTCTATTTACTTTCTTCTATTAATTTATCTTCCCCCTTTTAATACTTTGAGTTTTGTGATTAGCCTCTATTAGAATGAACTGCTATAACCCTTATTTGGAATAAATATAGTTGCCTTTTTGATCTCCTCAGGATCTCTATTCTGCTTTGATACCAAATTGATAAATGCTAACAATGCATAATTAGTTATAATAGAATACACACATATAACATGATTCAAAATTAAACTAAAGTATTCAAACAAAGATCATATCAATGAAAAAAATAGAGTAAAGAGAATAGATATAATAATAAAATTTAGATTAATCTTTGTTTCCAATATTTATACAGTCTTGATTTGTATACATCAATAGAGCTATGTTTCTCACATATAGAAACATCTTAGATTTTTTTGCGTATAGTTTAGCAGAGCTTCACTACAATTTTTTGCTTTTTTACCCCAAAATAGAGCATACAAAAAAATATTTTATAAGGATAAAGTAATTTCTTGTATTCCCTTGAAGTCTCTTAAAACAACTAGAGAGAGAGAGAGAAAATGGAATTTAATGGATTATATGTTTGAAGTAATTAAACAACTGTAAGGAATAAATGAATTAGATTAGATGTAGCATAAGACATGTGAGCAGCTAGAAGAAATAAAAAGGATTTAATAAAAACCAAAAAAATGAACTAATCTATATGTGACATGGTAGGGGAGATTAGACCAACTATGCTATAGATGTCTATGTCCACCAATAATTTATGCAGTATATAAGCTATGATACAGGTGTTAAATCTCAAGGAGTCAAAACATAAGGGTCTAAATCTCGTTAATTAATATTTCCAATAATATGGAATTCATTTATACGCTATCAAACTAATAAAGTAAACTAATTAGTTTCTTCATAAAAAATTATAGCATTATTCAAATCAATATTCATATTTCCTAAGGAAATAATAATCTATACTTATAAGGAAATGAAAAGAAGACCTTTAAATTAAAAGTTGTGTAGTTGATCCAAAACTCAAAAGTTTTGGTTGAAAGCTATTTCAAGAACACACAAATAATAATGCTATCTTTGAGAAGAGATGTTTTATTACCCACAAATTGTAGATAAAAACATATGCCTATCTTTAGGAAGAGATGTCTGATCTCCTTCTCAGGCTACATATTTATTTATAACTATTTTTAAGGTAGGGAGAGGATGTTTAATGTCACCAATATCAGTGGAGATGAAGTGGTTTGAATTCTATAATTAAAAACAACACAAAATTTGAGAAATTATTATTTTTAGAAACTTTCTATTTTTAGACTACACTATTAAAATTGAAATTCTAGGCACTTCCATCAGATTTTATAGGTTAAAAAAGAATTTAACATATCTATATGCCATCTCATTTATTTATTATCTTTCTTAGCTTTCCAACGGTTCAAAC
>JARHVA010000759.1:1572500-1667500 GCA_037957365.1 Torreya grandis
ATGGAAGACCTTTGGGAATAAGTGGGATTATTGAAAGTTTGAAAAATATGAACAAATGAATCTCCCCCTCTTTCTTCCCTTCATCTTCATACACTATGATCGGAACCTCAGACCGATTAACATCTTTGAGAATGGCATCAACCTGGGCAAGATTAAGAGGCTCATTATTCATCTCCATTGAGATGGGGCATCTAAAATAACTAGGCACTATCACCTCAAATAATACATGTTGACATAATGAATGGCCTATTAACTTAATGCATCAACATAGACAAAAACATGATTTATTTTATAAACTTCGATAGAAAATATCAAAACACATGCTTGTAAGATATGCTATATATAATGGATTTTACATAATTACCAACACATTAAATATTTATTGTATTTTTACTATTCAATAAAAAATAAAACCATAACACAAATATAGTTGAAGTTGTGGCTTCATGACGGGTAACTGTAACAATAAAAAGACTAGGGAAAGAAGAACTTGTTTCAAATTTCACAAAAACACAAAGTTTTAGACCATTTCATATCACTTAAAATATAGAGAATGCATTTAATAGTGACAAATGATAAGAAAAATAATGAAATAATAAATCCCTAGTGAAAGATTTGTATTTTATTACACAAAAGACCCAAAATTCTGATTTATAGCTTCCAAAATGGTGTTTTGTTTTTGCCTTAGTTTTATTAACTAATTATTCCATCCCAATAACTTTACACATAGAGAGACACTTAGAACATGCATCAAAAACTTGCCATTATACATTCCATCATGACACACTAAGCACATATCAAAATTTAAAGGTATATTATTTATATTCTTTTTTAAAATCTCTTTAAAAAGGATAAATAATGGAAGGATAAATCATGACAAATAGAATTTTATAGATGATTAGGTAGTGAATGACCATTTGACACATAAATGTTAATGTTTGGTATTAAATGAAAGTATATTTATTTTCTATGTATTTTACCAAGTGAAAACTGTGAGAATATCATGGGAATTATATTATATTAGTTTTCTTTTATGTTATATTATGTGTTTTACATCTACACTTGGAGCATATTACAATATAATTATCATAATATATATATTTTTAATTTAGTATATAATGTGTATCTATATTATATTGTATATTATTAAATGGAAAATTAATATATAATATAAATATTATAATAGATATTCTTTTTAATTTACTATAATAATATAATGTAGTGTATACTCTATTTATTGCAATATATGATTATTAATAAATAATAATAATAACAATAATAATAATAATAATAATAATAGTAATATATTATAAAAATTTATAAAAATATAATATATTAGCAAATCTATGGGTTAAAGAAGGATTGGTTAATGGAGTAGTTGGCAAAATTGTTCACATTGTCTATAATCCAACTACATCCATAGAGATTATTATTCACTACAATAAATAAAGATAGAGTTAGGGAGATACACTATGAGATAGATAGGGCTTAGATCGAGGTTTCAATTAGATTACATATATAGGGCCTCTTTTATATACATACATACATACACACACATATAGTTTAACATTGTGGATTGGTACATGACCCCATCGTGGATGAGCTGGGTCAATGGATGGTTACCACGTGGTACTATGGGCCAAATAAATTATTAAAATATAAATATTGAGGCCTAATTTCCTTTTTAAATATCTTATTAGGCTAATTTGCTACCACTCTTATCATATTTTTCCACTTTCTAGCTTTTTGTTGCTTCTTTCTTTTCTCAATCAAAAAGTTTCATAGGCCACTTCACCTTATTTATTAATATATATCCATACCATTGATTATATCCCCGTTGTATGTGCTCTATCATGAGCCTCATATCCTCTATCATCTACTCTAGCTCATTTTTTCCCTCTTCCTTCTTTAATTTTTCCTTTTATTCCCTCATCTAGTTCTTTCTTGTCAGTCCTTCCATCTCTTTTATCTTTTATTTTGTCTCACCCAAAACCTCTTTGGTATTTTAAAACTTATTTGCTCTTATTTTGGTCTCATCCAAATATTTTTCACCTTGGTCTTTGGACTTGATATCCAAGTTTTTTTCACCTTAAAACTACATCTTCAACCTCAATATGCTCTTACCTTCTTCTCAAGCCTTAATGGATTTAGAACTAATTGAACCTTCACTCTCTTAAATCAATACTTTCTAAAACTAATTTAAACTTACTTTCATAGTTACCTACACTTATTCAAACTTATACTTTTCCAAATAGCTTCAATTGAGCTCTGATACCACTCTAATGTAAGTAGACTTCTCAAGGTATCTTATTGTAGGTATTATAGGTATGTTTTGAAGGCTTTATAGCCTTATTGATCTCTTATCTTAACCTGTGAAACCATTCATAGCTTCAAAAAATTGATCTCAACTAATATGTTTATCTAAAACTGATGTAAATGAACTTACAAGGGTTTTATTATCTTGTTTAGTATACTTCATCTCTTGGAGGCTTATAATCTTATTATATTTTATTATACCTTCTTCAATGAGATATAAGAGTCCACCATAACTCTTCATCCTTAAAAGGTGTAAGTGTGTTCTTCCTTATATACTTCTCAAAGGTATAGGTATTGCTAGAGCTCCCATTGTGCATTACCTTCCTATCAAATTACCAAGGTCTACCTAAAATAACATGGCATGCATCCATTGACATTACATCACATAAAACCTCATCATTGTAGCTTCCTCTTTGGAATTCCACCTTACATTCCTCATTTAACAAATTTTATGTCATTTTTTGTACCCAGAACACCTTTTAAGGAGTAGGATGAGTGGATTTATTTAAGCCTAGCTTATCAGCTATCTTAAATGACACTAAGTTATCAGTAATTCTATTATCTATAATGTCTTTGTATCACTTAACCTTGGATTTAAATGTGGTTCTAAGTAATGTATTTGTTTGAATAACCTACTTGATCCCTTCTTGGGCTTAAACAAGATGCTCTTCAAAAGTAAATATTCTCAAAATTTAGGGGCATCTTCATGAGAAGGTGGACTCAGACTCTCCTCATTTTCCTTTGGTGTCATCCTGTATGCTACCTTGTCTAGGAGATTGGCTCATATAATGAGGTATATATGGTGATTACTGGTCCTCATTGGAGTTAATTCATTATGAAGGTCATATAAAATAATATCCATAAACTCATTTAATAAATTCTTAATTTCTATAGGCAAATTAATCAATTTTGTAGTGGTAATAACTTTCCTAGGCTTACCAATCAATGCAGAGCTTACCTCAAATGGTTTTTTTTCAATATGTCATTCCATTATGGATCTAATTTTCTCTTTGTCCATTTTTAATCCCTCTTGAGAGATAACAAACCCCAAATAAACCAATTATGTCTTCATAAAACTATAATTCCTGAGATCGATTAATAAAATCTCTTCATGTAAATTGATCAAAACCATTATAAAATGTCTTAGATTCTCTTCCTTTGATTGAATATAAATCAATATATCTTCAAGGTAAATAATAAATTTTTTACGTGTAAAGTCCTTGAGTACCTCATTCATAATCTTGAAGAAGGTGCTTGGAGCATTAACTCAAATGACATAACAAGCCCTTCATAGATCCCAAAATTAGTATTGAAAGAAATCTTCCATTCATATCCCTCTCTAATTATAATTTTATGATAGACACTTTTAAAATATATCTTGGAAAAATACCTTGCACCACTTAGATAATCTATTAGATCATCAATTCTAGGCAAATGAAATATATACATGATTGTGATCTTATTAATAGCCCTTAAATTAATACACATTCTCCAACATCCATCCTTTTTAATATATTATAAAAATTTATTAATTAAACCTTTTCAATTTTATATATCTTAATTTATATCTTTATTATATCTAAACTAATGCCTAACTTATCTATCTCCTTACTTTATGCCCAAAATTCTCTTAACAACTTGGACAACCTTAGAACATGGTATCTTGATCTACCTCCAATGTTTGGTACATGATTATAGACTTATTAAAAAATAGACACCATTTATAGCATGAAATTATTCCTTAAGTGACCCTTCATAATTGGATTATGATCAAAAACTTGCTTTGAGACATGGAAAGACCCTTCAATTGTAGATAACCACTCCTTGACTCACATTGTATGGAGTGTATCATGGTTCAACATGAGTTAAGATTAAGGAGTGATATAAATAATGTTTATACACCTTATGTGACCTAATTATACCCAAACAAGTAGGATAAAACTATTATATTGCCTTGACAAATGAAAATACCCTTAAATTGCTTAGAACCATTCAAATTTTTGAATTTACAATTTTGGTGGGAAAACCAAAACAAGCTATAAAGACCAATATATTAACTAAAACACATTCCTAAAGACATAAATAGCCCTTAAAAATATTTTAAAGCTTATACAAATCCATAAATGATAATTATTTTGAAAATACACATTGTTTAATGATGCTCTTACATTAGTATTGTTTAATTATATTAATATTGGGGACTATTTATATTTTGGCATCACTCAGAACTTATCTTTTTTAGATGAATAAATGAAAAAGAATAATACATTTTTGATTATTGTAAAGTCATTATTTCATTTAAATATATTTGTGAATGCAATAAGTTTTGGCACTGAAATTTAGTATGTTCATGCAACATTATTTGATTAGATGGTTTATATGTTTTTCATTTGATCATATGATGTTTTTTGGATAAATGTTATGCTTATATATTATAATATTAATTTTTTTTATATCATTTAACATTAGAAGTTATTAATTATTAATTATATGAATATTTAGATGATTGTCTAAGTGATGTTTAATAAGTCAAAGGGCCTCCACTTGTTTGATATTATAAATTTGGTATATATTATTTCATTTAATCTCATGGACTTAGTTTTAGGTTCAAAATATAAAGTTAAGTTATAAATTTTATAAATTATTAAAATAATTGATTATAAAGTAATTAAACTTTTGAAGTCAATTAACATTATAACTATAGCTATCTAAAGTAAGTTGTAAATTAAATCACAACTATATAAAGGATAATTGTTTTATAAGGAGATAAAAGACACATAACAAAAGTGGGAGAGAAAACACATAGGTACTTAGAGCTCTTTGATTTTTATCTTCCATATACTTCTTCTTTAGTGAAAGAATCTCTAAGATTGAAAGATAACTTATAGATAAACCAAATGATATCTTCTTTGATGGTGAAGTAATCTGTTTGAATAATACAAGTATATCTAGGTTGATTGATTTATTTACAATTGATTATCTAAATACCATAAAGTATTAATGTATTTGATGATTACATACTTACAGTCATTTGTGCAAAAAAATATGTATTTGACCAAATAATGATGAAAACATCACATTTTGTGGGAGATTGTTAGACTTTCAATTGTATAGTGATATTTTGTTGAAATAAGATTTATTTCAAGTTTTCTCAATAAAAATATTTTCATACTCCTAAGTCTATTATTTACAAAATCTCACAATTTTTATTTCTCAACTATTTATATTAGATTAGTTTATTAGTTTCTAATTTTCTTAGATAATTATTTATGTTTAGTCTTATTTTATTTTTTATTCTCTTAAAATTTATATTTAATTTATTTGTAACCTCTTAGTATTTTATTTGTTTTTCTTATTTATTTAGCTATATATTTTAACTTGATTGATTTTATAACCTTCTAACAATAGCTATGAATCTTACTTAGTGTAAACATTTAGATTAACTTTAGGTCTACTTCTATTTCTATTTAGGTGTTTGATTTTTTTTAGTTTATATATGTTATATTTATGATGATATTGGTTAGTATTCTTAGTTTTATTTCTCTTCCTTTATTTTTCACTTATTTATTTTATTTTATCCTTGCAATGTGAGCAAGCATATGAGATATGCATTTTTAGCAATCTAAATATTAAGTCATTCAAGGGAATGCTTAACCCATAGACTTTACTAAATTAGATATAGGTTAGATGAAAATGTTTACCTGATTTGAGATTAATTAATAGTATATTGAAGCAATTATTATCATATTTCATCATAATATTGTTTATAAGTATCTCTCTTTTAGACATAGTTGATAATAATGTTATGTATGATTGATTTTATAAAATGGTTATAATATTGATTTAGATTTATCATTGAAAATATAATCCTAAGAACTTAAAATACAATTTTTCATGCCTTAAGAATGATTCTCATCCATAGGTCCATTAGGATTAGACAGGTATAATTCCATATTAATCTTCATGATATCTTTGTGTGATCTTGAGTAGTTATCTATGCATGTAGTTCAAATAACATGTATCATTCTATTTAATACCATAAATACAATTTTGACACTAGGTTTTGGTTTGTAAAAGGGGAAATAAGGTGAGTTGATTTGACCCAAACAACCCCCTAATGAATGGTTCAATGTTGCCTACATATCCATTACTTTGAAGTGCGGAGTCAAACTAAATGTAGTACTCCTCATTAGATGTATGTGTGAAATAGTTTTACTTAAATAAATGAAATAAATCATTTATAGTTTTATACTTGGAAAAATATAATTTTACCTTGGCTTTGATGTGCTTTAGACTTGGCTAGGATTTACTACTTATGATTGATGGTTGAATTGGAAAGAGTAGGGAAGCCCCTTATGTACAATAGGATTTATTTGAAATGTTAAAGGGGAATAAACATATTGTGTGTTTAATTGGGAATCTTTGGGTACTTTATCACACCATTGACATGTGAAACATATGGGGTGATCCATAAAAGGGATTTAAATTTGAAAAGTGATTGTTTCTTGGCATGGGACGATTCCATATTTTTAGAATAGTTTGAGTATGATGGTTCTATCCATAAGAAAATAATAATGATATGGTGACCTAGATGAAACAATATATATTTTTTTTAAACACTGATATAAAGTAACTATAGTGCAAGGATTCTAATGGGAACTAACACTAAAATGTAATGAGATCCATAACTATGTTAGAGCCAATATAAGAACTAAAATTAGAAGTCATAAATTATTAATGACACTATTAATAAGAATTAATCCACTTAGTTCTTGGATAGGAATGGGTTAGTGTATAAAAGATACACTCACATACTTCTCTCCTTGTATTTCCATATGGCCTTCCTAATAGGGCCATTATCAACTTATAGTCTCACCCAAGTACCTACCCAGACCATAAATCAATTTGCACCTCATATGGTAAACCAAAAAGTGTTTAAAAATCAATGCAAAAATAAAAACAAATTCAAACAAAGAATCATCATACTAAACTTGCCTAAGCAAGATCTACCAAATTAAAAAAATTAGCCAATGTTGGTTTTGGGGATTATTTCCAAAATAAATAAAATATAAGGTGTTTTAATAATATAATTTATATAGTTTTAGTGGTAATGAGGACCATAATAAAGTGTTATAATTATGATCATTGTACCATGATATTTGTTAGGAATCATTGCAATCTAATCTCGTACCCTAAAAAATGGCATTGATTATAGATTTAGATTATATTCACATGTTCACTTTTAGATTTTAGATAGTTCTTATTTAGTTCCAAAATGATGGATGATACCATATAAGTATCCATCTCATCACCAACATGTTTCAAATAAAGTTCATACATGTTGTCAATTTACCAGCCCATAAGGTTTGGTATAGAGATTAAGTTCTTTCTTCCAAATGTTATATGTCACTTGGTTAATATGCCTTAAACATAACAAACCATGGTTCAAAAACCATTATTAAGTTTTTTTGTATGTAAACCTTTATTAAATTCACTTCATTGATCCATTAATTTGGATTAATTACCAATTGCACAAATGTTAAGATAACCAAATATTTCAGACTATTTTTTATTCCTTTAACAAGACAAGTAAATTACACTCAGTCCATTATGATGTTTAATTTTAATTAATTAATATTAGTTATTTAAAGTAGATATATTATTCCCTTTAATATTAATAATGATTCATGTTTTGAAAATATAAATGAAATAATCAACTAGATTCCAGGTTATGTGTTAAGACATCAAGATTGTCATACAAGTTAAAACTCAAGTACAAAAATCTATAAGATTATCTCTCATTTAAAACTGAGTCCAATTTGTGTTATGTTCCAAACATATCATCTTAATTCAAGAATAATCCTACATCAAATTATCATGCTTCTTTATTAATTTATTAACAATATCAATCAAGTTTTGCCAACACAAAGATCCAATATAACATAGATAACTTAATAGATGATAAAAAAAATTGTTAATATTTTAGGCTTTAAAAACCAATCGAGTATGTGGAATAATAAAAATATTTCATCTTTATAAATAAATAGCCACTTTATTTCAAATTACAACTTTCATAAGATATAATAAGTTCAAATACTTTATTAAGATAACTGGAACACAAAATGTAAATGTCTAAAAGTCAAAGTAATAACAATATACTACTAATATTTTAAGATACAATTCTATTCTCATATAGTCATAAATTTTAGGGTAAATTTTAACAATGAATATGCATTAATTCATAAATATTCAAATTTTTAGATTTTGGTTTTTGTAAATTTTTAGGGTTCCTAGATGGGATCAAATCACCAAAATTTTAGGGATATAAATTAGTTTTGGTGTTGACTCACTAACCATTTACAACATTATCTTATAATACAATTTAATTCATAACATATATACCCCCTACCCTCAATATCAAATAAGGAAACTAGCAAAACCCAAACTAAGGAACCATATGGTGACACTAAATAGTGAATGCCAGTAGTGTTAATTAGAGGATTTGAATGACAGTTCCAAATGACAACACCTCCAATATTACCAAATAGAAGTATCAAACAATAATAATGAATGACATTATCAAATGGCAGAACTAATGATAGTGTCGAATGGAACTAAAAGAATATTCATTGGGGTTAAATCTTAAGGGTATGGGAAGAAGAAAGGAAGATTAAAAAATCAAGGACTGTATTCCCAAACCCTACTAAGATAAGGTACAAAAGAATAAGGAAACCAAAGTTGAAACCTTGAAAGATACAACCATTAAATGTACCTCACCTTTTGAAGGATACTAAAGTGACTTTTGATGGAATGTACAAATAAAACAATGTGTGTCCACCTTTACATTTGCCTAGTTATCCTATAAAAATAGGAAGTTCACATTTTGTTAAAGGAGAACTTTGTAAATATGAAGAGAAATAAAATTTATAAGGGGTTTATAAGGGGAATTCAGATTCTATGTGTCAAGAGTTATCAAAAATGATAGTGTATCTTATACAAGTATTGCCTTTGTTTTAAAAACAAGCTGATATGAAAAAGATTAAATCAAGAACTAGTGAAGTTGCCTCTAGTAACCATGTCATGATTCTATTGGATAGCTTTAGAATCCATATAGAATCATATGAGATAGCTAAAAATATTATCGAGAATGTCTATTGTGAAGATGTAGGGCATGATTTAGATGACAGGGATAACAAAAAACAAGAGGTGGCAATTGAACAATGAGTAGACAATAAAAATATGAAACCCATGGTGACATAAAGATTGAACTGTGGCATGTAATTTATGATTAATGACCACCATATAGATTGAGCCTAATCCTAAATTCCATACAATAGTTCAATCTTTATGTCACCAAGGGTTTCATCTTTTTTATTGATTGATCATTATTCAATTACCATCTCTTATTGTTCATTATCCTTGTCATTTAAATCATGCTCCACAACTTCATAATATACATTACTGACATTTTTTTAAAATCTAAATGATATGATTCTAAATAGATTTTAAAGCTATCTAATGGATCCATGACATTGGTTACTAGAGGAATCTTGACTAGTTCTTGATTTAATCTATTTCATATCAGCGTGTTTAAAATAATGGCAATACTTGCAGAGGTGGTACTGTCATTTGTGCTAACTCTTAACACATGGAATACGAATTTTTCTTATAAACCCCTTGTAAATTTGATTTCTCTTCATATTTATATATCTCTCCTTGAATAATATGAACTTCTTATTTGTGTAGGATATAACTAGAAAAATCTATAATAGGGTTTCAAGACATAAAACTACATTTTGAAATCCAATCATTGTACTATGTACACATCTAGCAGTGGCTGTTGTATGGTCTTCAAACTGTATGGGCTAAAAATTATGCCAAGTTCTTTAAAAACATATTTTATTACTATGGTGAATTTATATGTGTGGGGCCAAAGGGGAATGAAGAATAAAATTCATAAAATGTGTAAAATGAGGGCTAAAGGCATATTTATAGGACTAGGGAGGTGACCAAGAAATTGGGAAACAAACTAGCCACACTAGTAACCCTTTAGTTTGGTCCAAATTCACTATTTTACATAGTCATCTAACACAACCATTTGGAATAGCTATGCAACATAGTCATTCATCTCAAGTATTTGGTAGAACCATTTAATAGATCTATTTGGTAGAGCCATGTGGCATGGTCATTCGATATATCCATCTAGTATAGTCATTCAGCTCAACCTTTTGGTATATTAATTTGGTGTAGCTAAATTTTTATATGGAAAAAAAGAAAACTTTGTGCTTTCTCTCCTTCAGAAATGACATAGATTCACCATCGCCTATGGAGGATTCACCAAAGATGTGATTCAAATTTCCTTAGATTTTCCAAATATTTCCAATATGTTATCTAATAGGGACTCTTAAAATTAACCCTGGTCATAATTCTAATAAGCATAATCAAGATTTACAACACAAAAAATTGAACCTTTCAATGAATATTAATAATAAAAAAAACATAATTGTCAAATATGCATACTCTTTTTTTAATAGTCATCTCAATATTATAAATATATTAAAAATCCAAACTATTGCTAAAGAGTAATCAAAGAGTCATTAAGTTATGCATTAACTTAATACTAAATAAATGAGTTAATCTCCTATTAAATCAAAATAAAAAAATATTGTTAACATAAATTAAAACTCATAGAATCACTGACACTATTCATAATTTGGGGTAAATGAATACATTTAACAAAACTAAAGAATTTGAGCTACATAGCAATCTTCAATAATTGTTCCTTCACAATGCAATTTCAATCTTTCACTCTGTAGAGTCAATAAAATTAACCCATCCTTTGAATTCCAATGAGGCCAACCATAAGTGGGCCTAGATCACCCCATCCATAAGTTGGATATAGATGTAAGTGAAATAAGGGATAAGAGCAATAACAAACATGAGCTTCACTAACCAATAATTCAAGTATAAAATAAGGCAAATCAGGTTATGCACTACTAAGATAAGTACACCCATGCTTATCTGAAATGTTATAGATCTATGTAAGATTTTATAAGTTGATCCTCATGGGTTTAATTAGGGGGTAACACTTGTGGACATCAATCTTATACATGTATGTTGTATACATGAATAACATTTTATATAAAAATAATTGCCCTACTCTTGTTAGTTAAATGCAAGAAGAGGGTTCAAGATGGAAATCACAACCATATAAATAATTTTTTTAATAAAAATATCCCATAAAGTAGACACTCACAATTAATAACAAATAATGATCAAAATTACATCCAATTACCTTACATACAAAAAGCTGCTAACAATCGAATACTAATGAAAGAATGATCATAAGATCAAATAGACTACATCCATATTCTATATCTCATTTTTAAATTAGATGATATATATAAACTTCATTCAAAATTTAAAACATATTTCAAGGGTTAAAAATAAATCAAATAAATTCTAAAGTTAACCAACAAAGTGATAAATACCTTCATCATTAGATTCCAAAAATTTATAATAAGATCAATGATTGAAACATCCATGAAACCCATGGCTTTTCAAAATAATTATAAGTAATGATTAAGTCAATCAGGCTACCTGATCATTAATAAGATTAAAATCTCCCAAAAAATTAAATGCACATAACACTTGAGTATTCAAAATAAAACTAGGTAATAATGAAATAAAGAAATAAACCATTAAAATAATAATTAATTTAACATGTAAAAACCAAAAATAAACTAATAGTGCTATGCCAACATTTTATAAACTATATAAAAAACTTGTATGAGTCTATACATAGACTTCATAATATCCCAATACACAAAAAAAATGAGAGAAACCCAATAATCCTTATTGAAATCAACACAAAAATTTGAAAACTTTACTTACTTAAGCCCTTGAAGGAAAATGTAGTGGTTCAAATACCTTTTTATTTGCACCCAATAAAACTCACATGCAAATATTCTAGTTGGGATAGCTCAAGAGGACCACTTACATCAATGATCTTCTAGCAAAATCTCTCCCGTATGGTAAAAAATAGAGCCATGCACTCATTTATAGTCCTTTGATAAAAACACCATGGCATAATGGCCATAAAATTTCCAAAACCCTCCATGATAGCCATTGAAATAATTTTGATAGAGTTTACCCTTTTAAGGTTTCAAAATAATGAGATAGAAAAAAATAACCAAAATTCCCAAAGAATTCTCTCGAACTAATTCCATAAAATTTTGAGTCAATGCTATAGACTATAGTCTAATACCACATCAAAATGAAAATAAATTCAAGTCCCATGATGGTTCGAGGTCCCTTTTTAATGTCTAAGATCTAATCAATTATCAACTAAGACTAAGTCAAAGTTACATGTCACCAATAGCAATAACTCATAATATAACCAAACAACATAATCAAATCCATAAAAGATGAAGTCAATGAGAAAACATTAAACATTAGTCAATGGATAGCAATAAATCCTTGACCCCTAAAGGGTTTAAAATAATCAAGTATAGAATTAATGAAACCAAGAAACTCAAGACTATTCGAAATGAAGTATAAGATCATCACACCATGCAATAATAAATGATAGGCACAAGACAATGACAAATTGTCATAACAAGATAACAAGTGAAAAAAATACAAGAACACTCATAATTGAATAACTAATCATAGTGAACAAAAAATTGAAAGAAAAACTCAATTTTTTTTTAAATCTCATGAGATTATTTATTATCAATACAACATGTCTTGGATGCCAAGATTTATAAGTAACCTAGATCATGATTACCTGTCCCTGAGGTCACCAAAGAAACAATCAGTAGTTTCTGGGTAAGATAAAAATACTAAAGGAACTAAACATTATAATTGAATCAATAAAAAAAATTATACTTAATAAATACAATATAATTCATAAAATCATTTAATAATCAAGTGCCATTGGAAACATTCACAACATCAACCATAACTCAATAAAATACTAATGTCTCAACAAATAATTGAACCACATGTCTTCTAGCTGAATCACATCATAACTCTCAATAATATACCACAATGTACTATTGAATCAAAGTAATAAAATCAATAAATAACTATGAAATATTCATCATTTGAGTCATAAAACAATAGTATCAAAGAGTATTAAGTGTCAAGTATCTAGGGTCATGACACTGGATATAATCTGAATATGATTTCAAGTAGGCTAAACACAAACTACAAAATTCCTTTAGGTGATTAATAACAAATTAGAAAGATATAACCTACTGAAAGAATGTGGATATGAGAGAATGGTGATTTATAATCATATGTGTATTCACAAGTCATGTAAGGTTAAGTTAAGTCAAAATAAACCTTTCAAAGTATCTAATACTAGATTTTAGTATCTATGAATGCCCCTATTTTATTATAAAATTAAAATGAAGTAGAATGCTAAAGTAAAATCATAAAAATATGTACTTGAGTGTATACAACACACTTTATCTTTGGGATAAGGCTCCAAATTATCATCTTATTCCATCTAACCTATCATAAGGTGAACCATATTTAACCATTTCATGTAGTTGATGATGATGCTTCCTTGTTGAAGCATTAGAGATTTGTGATTCATTTTTGAATAACTTGGAGAATTTGGGTATGGTCATTACATAATTCATTTACTATGTCAAGGACATGGGTTGGGAAGATAAATGTCCAAAACATCATTGAAAAGGGAGTAATACCTAGGTCATTAAGTGTTACTGAACCTAAATTGCACTAGTTATGTAATTAATATTGAACCCTAAGATGAAAGGTAGGAACCATATATTATGCTTGTTTTGAGTAATTCATATATATTTAATCATATTTAACCTCAACCTAATTACCTAATTTAACTAAATAAACAATTATAGATAGACTTCAAGATTCAAATGTGCTCACTTCTAAGTACCATTGATTCCAACAATAGAAAAAGGTAATAGTCTATATGTTCATAAAAAATGTTCATTTTACATATTTGATCTAATTGGTGCCAATATGATATATAATATTATGTATCTATATGATATCCTATCAAAAAATTGAAAATATATGTCATATTCTAATTAAATGTGTGTGTATATGTGGAATATGCCCCCATATGTGTTTGTATCTATGAATATTATAAACCCTGTAACTTATGTTATATTAAAAAGTATACATATACAAGGTATATTATCCCAAAATGTGTCTAAATATTTAACTTTAATATCCCACATCTTAACTATACTAATATTTTGAACCCTTGTGAACTCTCTAAAACCTATAATCTCTAAAAAAAGGTGATTTTTATACTCATGGAGGATTAAATAGGTATGATAATCCAACTAATTTCCCCCCTTCTAAGGTGAGGGATGTAACATATGAGTTAATCATATCAAAATATTATATTTAACCAAATCATGTTATGTAAAAATATGTAATCATGTATAATCATATGCTAATATGCCGAGGATATGTCATAGTAATGAATAGATCATCAAAGCATATATGAAACATGTAATGTAAGGCATAAAAGTGTCATGCCAATATATACTATTATGTTCCATGATCCATATCACACACTTATCCTCTTTTTTTGGTTCCATGATTCACATCATGTACCTTTGTTGAATCATCCTATTTAGTGCTTATATCAGCAATGGATGCTATTATGTGCCTATACATATATACATATTAGGCACATAATAGTATCCATTGCTAATATAAGAACTAAATAGGATGATTAAATAAAGGTTCCTAATGTGAATCATGGAACCAAAAAAGAGGATAAGTGTGTGATATGGGTCATGGAACTAAAAAATCAACAAACTCAATAAGCTTAGCATATAATCATAGATTTATCCACTCACAAACACACAATATAATGGCCATGACACATAAAAAAAATTGAAAGCTACACAAAGACAATGGATGAATAAAATGAAAAATAAAATGTCACACACAATCACAAGGATCACATGAAATGATGATATAATGTTGAACACAATGCCAGGTACTACATATAATGGACAGTTATATGTTGCACACAAGACCAAGAGATGCATGCAATGGATAATAAAATGTCATACACAAGGCCAAGGGCCACATAAAATGGATAATAAAATTTCACACATGAGGCCAAGTGCCACACATAACAAATAATAAATTATTAGCCTATTATGAAAGTAGACTATAGAAAAAAATCGAAGGGAAAGTCAAACTAGTCTATACTATCAATCTATTTCAATGCCACACCATAAAAAATTAGCATATCCATGTGGTGATATAATGAATATAAGTAATATTATTTACATTTTTAATAAATTAATGTAGCTAAGAGTGGTAAATGGAATGGTCATAGAAATATATGACCAATATCAATGTCATGTATGTATAAGATGCACCCAATATTAACCTAGCCCTGGGTTTAGGGTTATATTTCATCTATGCATCCATGTATCATGTGTAACTTTTATGTCTTTAATATCAATCATATATACCATGAAATTCATGTGCATATGATAAAGGATATGTAATCCACCAAACATGTAATAAATAATATAAATTAATCATGGAAACTAGTTTACATGTCATGCTTAGGTCTTGATTGTTGAATTATTATGTTTTTTTGATTTTTGGAAATAATTTTATACAATGAGATGTTATTTTATTAACCAATTTAGGTGATGGTAATGTATGAAACATGTGGATGTTTATCTTTCAATAATAATTAATATCATGTGTATTTATATCTGAATTTGAAAAAAGTGATCTTGTGTTGTAATGTAACCATCATCATCATCATCATCATCATCATCATCATCATCATGAATCATAGGATCTTGTGTAGGATTAGTAGTTATAGGAAGCATATTATGCTATGGAATACACTATATATTAGGATAAATATTTTTCTATGTTAATTATGGAATGTCAAATTATCTATAACACTAGCTTAAGATGTAGAGTAAATACTAGTTATCATGAGTCTTGAATAGCCCTTATATGTAATGGGCGTTGAAGGACTAACATTATATGAAAGTAAACTATTTTAATTTAAAATATCTATATAGAATTAAAATTAGTAGTTTATATAGATGACTATTTAAAATTATTGTAAATAGATGGAGTAAATACCTAGCTAGGATGATCCAAAGTAGGTGGAATAATTAACTACAATGGTGGTTGGGGTGGATGTGGAAATGACTTTGGATGGATAGGATACTTGTATGGAATAAATAAAAATATCACCAATACATATGTACATACATCGATACACACATACATCTACTTGAAAAAAATTCACTAAAGATGGTATTATATGAATATTTTCTATCCAAGGTTGTCCTTACAACATGTCAAATACCTTGTGTCTGATAAAACTAGGAATAATGTATAAATTAATATAAGGCTTACCTTAAAAGGTAAAAAAATATGTTTTAATTTATTATTTTTATTATATGATCCTAAAAAAGATAAAAATAATTACTAATTAATATGATATGATTTATTAAAATTCAACATAAATTAGAACGTAAAAGGCATAATTTTATTTGATAGTTACACTTGTTATTTATGGAAATTAATTTTAAGATTAAAATACTTATCATTTTTTGTACTATGCAAGGGTGAAACTAAATGAAGATATCATAAAAAAGGGGAAATGAAATCTAAGTTTTAATTATCAATATCTAAGCTTATGGGTGGAATTGGACATAAGTGTTAGCTTTTGGATGCTACCAACTAATGCTATGTTCTAAAACTTGAAGGTTTCATCTGATTCAGTTTTAATTATCTATTTATATATAGGTAATTTCACATAATTTTAATTCATCTCTTAGTGTGATATTTAGTATTTATATATGTGAAAAATTATAGAAACATGTCTCCTTATCTTTGAATCCCTAGGTCCAATTTCGACACTAGGTTCGGTTTACAAAAGGGGAAAGAAGGTGGGTTGAGTTGACCCCAGAAACTCCTTGAGGAATTGTTGAGCACTACCTACATATCTAATACTCTAAATAGGGATGAAAAAATACATATATTTCTTCCCATTAAGTGTATTTTACAACAATGCTCCTTGAATGAATGTAACATGTGATATAGTTTTTGATACTTTGAAAATGATAAATTTGGTTTGTATTTGAGGTGCTTCAAACTTGGATATGACCTATTCCTTATGAATGATTTGGGAAGAATAGGTTAGTCCCTTTGAATATGAATTGTGTATAATAGGATATCCTAAAAACTATTGTATAGGAATAAGATTAGACCTAGTGTGTTTCTATATAAGACTCTTTTCGTACTTTCTCATGAAAATGACTTGTATAACATATGGGCTAACCCATTATAAGGATTTGAAAATTGATCATTCATTAGTGCATGAAAATTCCATTAGGTTTGTATGAGTCCAAAATTATAGAATACTCCAAGTCTAATAGTTCTATTTATAATGAAATAATAATGATCTAATGATCTGGATATAGTATGAACATGATTTTAATTAAGTTAGACATAAACTAGATAATTATTGTAGGTGATTGATAGTACACTAGAAAGATCCAACCAATTGAAGGCATGTTGATGTGAGATAAGGGTCAATAATATCCATATGTGTAATCTCAATTCATGTAAGTTAAATGCAGATAAAAAAGTATATCCATTTATTGTGAGTCATATGCCCTTGAAAGATGATTTCTTATTCTATATGTGGTTATTTGATTGTGTGTGAATAATTATCTATACTATGATAGGGGGTAAGATTATTATCATAAAAATTAATAATTTTGGAAAACTATGTTTGGTGCCTAAATTTCCATGGTTCTTACCATGCATCTATTTATGTATTCTAAAATTTTGTTTGTACATCATTTCCATATATATCTCTCATATGTGATCATTGATAGATTTTGGAATCCTGTTTGTTCCCACCTTACTTTTCCACTAGGTTTCATACCCTTGATTATTATTATTATTATTATTATTATTATTATTATTATTATTATTATTATTATTATTATTATTATTATTATTATTATTATTATTATTATTATTATTATTATTATTTCACATAATCTATTACATCAAAACATATGTTAATTCCCCATCATATCATATATTTGGGCATTTTTATTTACCTTCACTCCATCCTCACATGAGGTTACATCTAACAATTGAAATTTACATGATGATATTTTGTGATAGTTACATACATGTTTATATATATATATATATATATATTATTAGATGAGTGATTGAAGGATAAATTCTTCAATCCCTCAGATCATGCCCCATTTTCTACATCCTCCTTTGTATTGTAGTAGTTATAAATACTATTGGGTTGTGCACCAGGTAGTGCTATTCAAATGTGCTTATTAGTGATATTAAACATGTCCCTAAGGGTTTTTAACATAATTATGAATGTTGGTATTAATTTAGGTTTTATAAATTATGATCATTTTCTTGATTTTTCTAACCTTTTTGAGGTATGTGGTGAGATGGTCCATTTCATATGTTATTGTGTATTTTATATATATCTAACACATACATAAATTAGATAAATTAATTTTTATTATCTAAGATAATGATAGATTATAATAATTTATGGATATTATTATATCTCTAGTGTTGTGAGTTTTTGTTATGTATTGCACTTGGCATTACTTTTATCGCATTATGGATGGTAATCTTTCTTGGTTTGATGTAATATGACTCAAGATGTAGCTCATATATTTTGAGTACTATGAAAATATATGTATGGACATGAGATTATTGGATGTTCTATGGTTAGGTTACATGGTTATATCATTCATGTTTTCTATGGATTTGGACATTACTATTGGTAGACACGAGTTATCTTAACGTGCTATTCAAATATGTATGGATCATTTATGAAATTTATTTTGAGTTAGATTTTTTTCCTTCATGTAGAATGACATGATGAATTACCCTATACAATTTACATGTATTATTTTTTTATTATACTAATGACATGTACAGGTTCCCATGTTATGTGAACTATTATCCTTGATTTCATTGCTATTTGTTTATGCAACATGAGATGCCAATGTATTATTCATGGGAAGTATAATTGATAGAATTAGGTGGATATTATGGATAGACTAGGATTATTGATATCCTTTTACCCTATATAATTTAAATGTATTATTTGTTTATTATACTAATGACATGTACAGGTTCCCATGTTATGTGAACTATTATCCTTGATTTCATTGCTATTTGTTTATGCAACATGAGATGCCAATGTATTATTCATGAGAAGTATAATTGATAGAATTAGGTGGAGATTATGGATAGACTAGGATTATTGATATCCTCCCCACCTTAAAATCATAGGTGGAGATTGGGGCCTAAGTAGTCTTCTTTCTAGTTCCTCTAAAATTTAAAAGTAGAGGTTGAGGCCCTAGGGGTGAAATGTTGATTTATATTCATGTGATTTAATTTTCATATATTTATCATATTTTATGTGATAATGATGGGGTTTTAAACAACTTTGGGGATTAATATAGTTTTCATCCTAATTATATAAGCTACTATGTAAACCTATAATGTATAAAATACTCACAAATTAAGCATTTATATTTAGGAATTTGATAAATCTAAAAATATGCTAAAAATGGAAAGTATTAAAAAAGAATAACATAACTAGAAAATTAGATATACAAGCCTATAAGTTCAATTATGGAACTGAGTGTGTGATTGGGTGAGGTCACTATGAATTAGGAATAAGGATTCACATCTTATTGGGAAAAGGCCACTACAGTCATATAGAGGTGGCATGTGTTGGGGTCCTTAGGGCATGCTAATGTCTGGTAAGGGTTTTATTCTTTATGGAATTTTGGATAGTACACCTTCTCTTGTTGACTTTGTGTGTGATCAGATCAATGTGATTTTATATAAAAGCCATTACGTACCTTTTTTTTCACTTAAAACCTTATCTTAATAGGTCATAATGAAAAATAAAATAAATGGGTTAGTGGTTAAAGTTGCGCTTGAACTTAAACCCCCTATGTTGAGTGTTGCCTACATACCAATACTCCAAAGAGGAATCAAACTCCATATAGTTTTCCCATGCTATGGTGGTGTATGTGAAATACTATTGTAATGTTATATGCTAGTGCTATCATGGTGTGATTAAGTGATTAAATAATGGCCTATGAATTTGGGGGTGTATTTAGATTTAGATCAGACCTACTAGGGTTATATGGACTCATAATTGGGAAGAATAAATATTTTCCTTTCAATGTACAGTTATATGTTCTAGTGATTTTCAATTATGTGAGTCTATAATTAAAAAATTAATTAAAATGTGGATTTATAGTGAGAATTTAGAATTAATTTGAATGATACTTTTGAAAAATGTGAGAGGACCTATAAAGTGTGTTTAAATTTGATCAAATAACCATTATATGGCATGAGGGCATAGTCAATGAAATAAGACACTACAAAAAAATGGGATTATCCTAAAGGAGTGACCTTATTTGAGGTGAAAAGATAGCTAAGCTATAAGTGTAGAATAGTTAGAGGATAAGATTGAGATGTTTGGAATGAGAAATAGGGACATTTTGTGATCATTTGTTTTTATGAGGAGCAACTCATCTACATAGAAGTGAATCAATGATGGTCAAGGACCATGAAATTAGAAAAGATCTAAGTGTGTATAAGGAGTGGCCACAAGTGCATTTTTTAGTAATAAAAGTTTATTTGTGTGTCTAAAATTTCTCCATTTTATTATAGTAATGAAACAAAGCAAAATTATTGGAGTAAAACTAAAAATGTTATACCTAAACTTACGTATGGATATTGGTCTTGAATGTAGGCCACATACTAAATTGTCCTTCATGAAAACCTATGATAAAACATGTATAAATCTATTCTTAATTAAGATGAAAATATGATAGAAAATACAAGAAACTTATAGATAAAATAACAAGGAATTAATACACGTATTTGGTTATGTGAACCAATTTTGTTTTCTAGTGCAAACAAGTGACTGTAGAGGGTAAGACCTTTGGATATTTATTCTTCATTAAAAAAATTAGATTGGGATATAAATTATACAATACTCATTGATAAGAGAGTATTATTAAGAGCTCAATTTGTACTTGAATCTATCATTTCATGCCCAAAATAGTAGATATTCTAATGGATCATTATATTGAAAAAGGTAAATCAATTGCTTCAAATAGAATAAGATTATTTTTTGGTATAAAACTACTGAAAAAATAGTATGTTTTGAGTTTGTTGTGTACAATATAGAGAATACATTAATTTCAATTCCAACTATGAAACTGGGTCAAAATTGTGCAAATACATGTAGAAAAATTTGAAACACATGTTGCACATGATGACCCCAATCTGAGAAAAAAATGAGTACTCATATGAAATAATTATATATACTTGTTTTAAATTATCATGTGATTGATTGTGATTTTGAGAGATTATAGAAATAACTATATTCTAATTATTGGGAAAATAGTGAACTATTTTGGACATGGTCAACATGTGACCTTTTCTAAATGGAGTGACATTATTTGAAACTATTTTCTGGGTATGGCTTATGATCAATTGAATAAAACACAACTTTTATTGTCTATGTAGTGCATTATTTCAAATTAGTCTCTAAGACAAACCACTATGTATGCCACTTATTTAGAGGTGATTTTCAAATCCTGCACAATAACTTATCTTAGAACAATAAATTTATGTGAATGATGTTATATAAAGGATTGAATTCTAGAGTAATTATGATAACATTGGAGATCATGGCATCATCATAGATAAACTGAGCAATACAATAACATATAATGTATATAGCATACATAGTGTCATCTCTACATATATGTCAGTAATGAGAAACAAGTGAAAAATGGTCATATACCAAGTATGTG
This sequence comes from Torreya grandis, assembly GCA_037957365.1. Lineage (NCBI taxonomy): Eukaryota > Viridiplantae > Streptophyta > Pinopsida > Cupressales > Taxaceae > Torreya > Torreya grandis. The sequence goes on from JARHVA010000759.1 coordinate 1,594,724, forward strand.
AAAATTAATAAAAAAAATTTGAGTGACACATGATATCCATCATGGCATGGAAATGTTATAAGATGCATGATATACACCATGTCATAAAAAACTGAGAAAAATGAGTAAAAAAGTGTCATGGTCATGACACATGCACAAAAAACACACAAAGCAAAAAATAAAGCCAAGGAACCTCTTATAAGGGACATTTTCAAATGTCACTCACACACCATTTATTCAAATAATGAATACTTAGATCTGTAATAAAGGACATGTTCAAATGTTCATAATCTAGACAATTTTAATAAAAATAAGACATCAATAAAGAAATAAAAGATTATAAGCATGCATGAATAAGTAAATTTGATCTACATAGGAAAGTTGTAAAATTAGTATATTCAAATTATTAGTTATCCAATAATATAGAAATGTGAAAGTAAGTGAGCTAATAAATCATGAAATGTAATGTATTGAATTATGAATGAAAAATATAGTCATAGAATAATAAAAACTATGTAACCAGATGCCCCCTATGAACTTACAATGATATAGATAAGTTATAGAAATCTTGTGACTAGTTTGAATCTAAGAAAATAGAGCATGTGTATAGTCAAATCAGTAAGCTGGAGTCCAATAAGATCCTAATGTGTTGCTATCTAGGTTAGAGCAATGTTATCCATGTAAAGTATTTGGGTTTGAGACATTAATACCAGCTATAACTAAATTTGGAAAGACAACTTGTATGTTTTGTAACTCACTCAAGTACACTTGTGAATCATATTTGATATAAAACTGGTTATATAAAAATATTGCATATACTAAGCACAAATCAACTTATGTAAATGAACTAAACAAGGCATGCATGGGTTCTATTTTTATATTTTTTTGTATTTTTCAATATAGGAAACATGATAGTATAAAAATCAAGAAACACATCAAAAGGATGTGTATAATCTAACAATGGATATGGTGGAAGATTATTGAATTCTTTGTCAAATTCCCATAGATCATCATCATTGTGATCATCATAAAACTCATTTTTTATGACTTTAGCCTTACCTTTTTCACTATTCTTAATCTTTTGAATGCATATAACATGTTACTCTATTGTATAGAAATCCTCATATGTGGTTTTTGGATAGAATAATTTTAATTGGCCTCTACCTTTATCTAAAAGGTTTATGTCCTTCCCTAAGTGGTAGTGTATGGATTATAACTCTAGGATCAAAACTTCATAATTATTCATAAGTCTAGGAAATTATATTTGTGTATTATGTCAAAAATTATTTTAACCTCTGTTTCTATTGATTCTAATAACTTATTCCAATTTTGACATGTTGGGGATGTCAATATATTCCAAAATTCACTTTATAGAAATTAGATGTTTTTGTTTTAGGCTACTTTTGTTTTTTAGCTAGGCGATTCATGCCACATACTCATTCTAATGATAGCATTCCTTTACGTATTCTATTTTCTTCTAGTTGAATTATATCATCATAAATGATGTCTTCTATGTTCATTGGACCAAATCATTTTCATAGATGATTTGGGACTCAAATGCCCCTGAATTATTCATGAATTATATAATTATATGATCATCATCAAATATTTAGAAATTATCAATATCATCATAACTGAAGGATATGGTACTAAAACTAAAGAAAATTTGTATAATTCTGACTCATAGAGTGGGACCAAAATTTCTACAAAAGTATTTTGAGAATATGCAATCTAGTTTTCTTCTCTTGGGTTAATTTTATATCGAAATATTCAAACAAGTCAATCAAACCCAAAGTTATGTACTTATACTTCTTTAGATATAATAGCTTGCATTAGTATCAAATTCTAACTTATTTGATGATAAAATCTAATTCTCCAAAACTTAATAGTTATTTGACATTGTATTTTAATGAAAATTTCAATCCTGTGATAAAGGATTCATATTTTACATGATTGTTAGTACACGGAAAATATAGTTTGAAAGTAGAAAGGCATTTCTTCACATCAGAATTAATTATAGTTATGTCTACATCTGAGTCATGTTTAGATCAAGCACTATCAAAATATAAGGTCCATAATTGTGAATGACCTTTAAATTCTAATTCATTATTTTCAGGCTTCATTATGAAAGTGTAAACTCTTACATGTGATGAAGCGAATTTGGCTCTTTCATTTTTGACATTGTATTATGTGATTTCATATTTCATATTTGGTTCTATTATGCTCTAACACACATAGACACCCCATTTATTGAATTCAAATAGGGACTCACTATGGTTTGAATATCCTTACTCAAGATCATATAAACCTTAGAGATCTTAAATATTGACTTTGATATGCATATGTCTAAGTTTGTCCTTCAAGTCTAAAGTTATAGAGCTCTAAAATTATGTAAATAAAAGCTTGGGAATTAATTAAAATTCATTTCAAAATTTGTATTTTTCACATTTTCCCTTGGAAATTGACCTTATGATATTTATTGACTAACAAAGCTAATGTGTCACAACCTATTATTTCTATGATTTTTATGTGTTTGCAGGATTATTTGTAAAGGCTTAGAAATTATTAACATTTAAGCCTTACCTTCACTAAGTTCCCAGAGTTCCCAAAACTTCAATATCAAGACAAGTGGTAGGATTACATTAATTAGAGCCCTTCAACCTTCATAAAAATCCTAGGTATTCTAAATTTTAGGACCCCAAGATAGTGATAGATGACACTATCATGTTACTTAAAAAAAATCATAATAATTAACAAAAGTTTTTTATATTATTAGCATCTAAATTAATAGAGGTCATCTAGATGGAAAAAACACATTTAACCAAAATAAAGTTCATTTCATAAAAAATTCTAAGTCTTCTGAGTTCTTAGAGCCTTCCACATGGTGTAATCCCATGAACTAGGAACTTGGAAGGTCAAATAAAAGCTTAAGTGTTCCACTAGATCTGAGATCTTATATCTTGATATTTGTCACAATCCATTTCACTTAGAGCATTTTTATAGAAATACAAAGTTAATGGCCCTAGGCCCTTATAAATATGATTCTTTGAGATCATACCACTCATCAAAATCCCAAAAACCCAAAAGCCTCCTAGAGGACATTCACATTTCAAAGTTAAATTATCCAAGTATTTGATTCTTCAAGCCTTGAGATCACTCCATATGGTTCAATCCACTTAACTCGTAGCCTCAGGGCATATAAAGGAAGATCATAAATCTCAAGATCCTAGCTAAATGAGATAAAGACAAGTATCATGATCTAATAGATGTGTGGACAAAGTAAAAATAAATGAGTTTTATAGATAAGCAAGGGTCAATATGGTATAGATCAACACCTATCTCAAAGAGGTGACTAGACACATAAAGTCAATGAAATGTTACCATATAGAAAGCAAAAGACTCATCAATGCTAACTATAAATTTAATTCTAAATGAGAAAAAAATAAAAATCCTTTATTCACATTGATTTCACTAAAATTATGCATTAAAGGTGTAGGATTTGGAAATATATGTGAAATCCAAGTAAAGATAAGTCACTTTGCTATTAATCTACAAGTTAAACATTGTAATTCCATTACATTGGAGGTTACTCAAATGAAAAGCATTGTTATCCAATAATATATTTGATATTTGGTAATGTCCAATCTATAAGAGGGTAAAATTATCATTATATCATTTATTTTCATGGGATTTGTCCCATATAAGCATGAGGTCAGATATTTTGAATGCTTTAAACTTTTATCTTATGTCAAACCATCTTTTTACCAAGTCTCGATGTTCACTAAAATTAAGTAATGCTTCATTCCTCAAATCCTCCATTTTTATTATGTCCAATAAATGAGAATCCTCTTTCTCACTTGGTTCCATACACTCTTGCATAAATTGATATGTTGGTAATTTGAGCATGATTGGGAATACTAGCCATCATCCATATTCTTGTTCAGTCAATCCATAGTGCATATTTTAGTAAATGATGAATTTATCTAGGTTTGTCTATAGCTAAATTTTTAATGACATCAATCAGGCTATTATTCATTAAATCAACCAATCCATTTCCCTACAGGTAATGGTTGGATGATGACCTAATGTTAATTTGATTATCATGGGGCCATTCAGTGAATTCAACTAACTAGAATGCTAGACCATTGTCAAAAACTAAATAAATAGGGGTATCAAACCTAGTTGTTGTGTTTTGTTCCAAAAAAATGATTACATCTTATGCTCTAAAATTTTTTGTGACCATTTATTTAGTCCATCTAGTGTAATAATCTATGACTTTGAGTATAAATTTATGGTTGGCTTAAGAATTTAGGTTGATGAAATTAATGAAATCTAAGCCCCAATAAGAAAATAGCCTTCCTTCAATGATAGAATATAACTAAATTACTACTTGTACTTCTATGTTATCCAAAAATTAGCATTCATGGCATGTTTTTACATGGGCATGTGTATCCTTGAAGACTATTGGCCAATAGTAACCCATTCAAAGGATCTTATGTGTTGTGGTACTTCTAGATAGATGATCACTGTCAATATTCTAGTGTAGGTTCTCCAAGATTTATCAAACTTTTTCTCATGATACACATCCTAGGTAGATGACTTCATAATTTCTTTTGTAGAGGATTCCTTTATTGACCATGCAATGAGAAGCTTTGAGCCTCAAAGCTCTCCTTTGTTCTCTATTAAATTATGAGGAACAAGTACTTGTGAGTAAATATTGAATGATATCAATATACCAGTCTCTTATAGATACCTGGGTTTGACAAACTTCCATAATGGTGATGTGTGGGTGAGGCTTAGTGATAAGCTAAATGATGCCCTGCCCTCTGATAATTTTAAAAGGATTGATTTCTAGGTTAAACTCTAAAAAGTTTCCATCCATTTTACTCTACGCTATCCCAATTCATTTTGTTATAAAGTGAGTTTGACAATAGGGTCTATAACAATAGCAATAGTCTTATTTCTTAAGATGTAATGTCCAAATTTCTTTGCCACTTTAAGCAGAGAAACAATAGACTTATCTGTCATGGAGTACTTGAGCTCTACTTCCTTTAAAATGTTGTTCATGAATGTAATAGGATGGTCAATTCCATCCTTATTTTACATAATCATAGTAATAATCAAGTTTTTTAGAGCAAATGGTATAATAAAAAGTCTTTATGGAAGTCTAGGCCAATTAACACTGAATCTTGAGATATGAAATCCTTGATGTGTTGAATGGACTTTCAAGCCTTCAACATAAAATAGTCTTTGGTGTCTTGATTTAGCACCACATTAAGAAGTATAATGATTTATATAAAACTTGAGATAAACTTCCTTACAAAATTTATCTTTCCAAATAAATACTTGAATTCTTTCTTGTTGTTTGGGAATGTAATCTTTGAAATCCCATGAACTCTATCTGGGTCAATTATAATTCTTTCTTTAGTGATAATGTGACATAATAGCTTGACCTTAATAACACAAAATATACTATTTTTAGGTTTTAATGATATGTGAAACCTTCTTAATATTTTAAATATTGACTATAGATGGCCTACATGATTAGTTCTATTCTTTGAGAAAATAGTGAGGTCATCCATGTAAATGAGTATGCATTTACCTATCAGTGTTTGAAATGCATGGTCCATGGCTCACTAAAATGTAGATTTTTCATTAATTAGGCCAAAATTAATCCACTTATATGAATAAGTACCCCACTTTGTGATAAATGAATTCTTCATTACATCTTCAAATTGAACCAATACCTGATTATATCCTAAAAAACCATCCAAGAAAGACATCATTCTAGAACCACTTGCTATCTAGATCTCCTCATCCAAGGAAGGTAAAGGGTAGTTGTATTTATTATAAGCCTTACTAAACTTATTTAAATCAACACATAATATAATTTACTTATTATTTTTCCTAATGGAACTAAGTTAGAAACCCAGGTAGAATGTCTAATAGGGAACATTATCTTTAAAATTAATATATTCTCCACTTCCTTCTAGATGATCAGTTCTAGGATAAGATTGACAAACCTTTGTATTTGCATGAATGGATTATGGTCTATCTTTAGCAGGATTGTATAGGTGATGATTCTTGGGTTAAAAAACTTCAAGTCCTCATACATCCATACAATCACATCTTTATACTAGGTGAGTAAAACCTCTACCCTTTGTCTTTATTTTGGAGTGAAATTGAGACCAATATTGACATAGTATGGACCACTCTAATCCTCCATATTTATTTTATTGAAATCATATTCATTGACTTTGGGATACCTCAACTTTTGAGTCTAGGGGTGTTTATAAAATCCTATCTCCAAAGAAACCATCCTTAAAGGAAGATGATTTTATTTGACTTGAATAACTCCTTCTTCTCTTAGTTCTTCCTTGCATAGATAACTAGTTTATTAGTCATTAATTAATTGAGATTAAAATTATCCTAAATTGGTCGATAATTATAAAATCTAATGGTCATCATCAAAGACCTGGAAATTTTCCACATTATTAGGAATAGATGGTAAATGTACAATCTCAATGGAAAATATCTAAACCTTGGATTCCTATAATGGTGCCAAATTGGTAGATAAAGCAGCCAGTGAGTTAGGAACATGATTCTATTATCTAGGAATACTATTATATTGAAGGCTTCAAATGACTCAATAAAATCCTAGGATCAATGTTTATATCTCTTCAAATATGATAATTTGCACTGGTTATTATTTTTGGTCTTATTAATTACTAGCTCTGAATCTGCATATATTAACAACTACTTGACATTATTTTTGAGAGTGAATTGTAGTCCCAAAATCAATGCCTCATACTTTTCTCTATTATTTTTGCAATAGGATTACAAATTATAGGCTTCTAGGTAATTATTACCTTGTGGGTCAACTAATTCAACACCCACACCTAATCCTTGCCTGAATCTCCCACAATCAAAATGGAGATTCCATAATTTGGAAGGTCTATGGACATCAAGTTCTTGCACCTCAATTTTGTGGTAAAGGTATAAATTCTAATATTAGGGGATTTATAACTTACATGCTCATTTTTAGTATTGTAATCTATAGTGGGGTTCTTCATTATTCATTCCCATCAATTTAAATCTAATTTACAACACCTCTTCATGGTGGCCAAATATGAGAGAATTCTATTACTACATATCCATTCAACTTATTTGACCATTCTCTACTCAGTAGTATTCCATATCCCTATGTGGTATCGACTAAAAATATATCAATAGTCATATGTAAAATTAGATTAGATGCCACTTGAATGTATGTACATCAATCAATTCTCCAACCAAAGGCACCATTATTATGTCTAGCTATAAAACCATCCTCTTAGATGGGTTTAAAGTTAATCTAATATTTTGACAAATATAAGTTGCCATCATAGTAGCTGAAGATCTAGAATCAACTAAAAATTTGTGAATATTCTTCCCAAATGATCTAATAAATAATAAGAAAGGTGGAACTTATGTCTTACTCTTATATGTGATATTTTTATAGCCTTTGTCATCTATATAATATAATTTCATGTGATAGACCTCCATATGATCTCCTTCTATTTAGTTATCTAAGCCAATTAATGAAGAGTGATGTTTGATTTAATTTTTTTCTTGCATTTAACAATGTTCTATCCTCATTTGTTATGTTCTTCCTTATTCTGGGGATGATCATTCCATTTTAGGGGACGTGGATTGTTATTAGCCTTCATATTCAGTATCAGAGTCATATTATTTGGAGGAGTAGACATTGTGAAGGGTTACTTGTTCCTCAAATTTTAATTACCTTTTTGATACTATTGGATGGAATCTACTTCATCAAAATTATACTCTGGTATATTGTGATCCTCACTTGGGAAAGGAAACTCATGAGTTTTAAAAACCATGTAGTGATTGAAGAACTAGACTCACAAGGGAAATATAGTGGGTTGTTCATCAAATACCACCTCACCATTTCTCTTTGGAAGATATTTAATGCTACATAAAATTCAACACATTCATGTTCACCATGATGTGATGTATTGTGAGCTCTACACCAACTGGGCAGAGCTATCTCCACTATGTTGATTTTTTACAACTTGTTAGGTTATTATTATTTTGAATTATTTGTAGACCTATTGAAAGGTCTATTATATCTTAAAAACCCAAAATTATGATTATTCTTCTGACCAGTAGCATTACTCATCTTCCTATGCTTTCCCATGAAGTCATTGCTCAACTTTTGGACCATTCTATGTATATAATCTAATTATGTTTTTGTATAATCATCACCTTGGGAAATTTTAGTATTGGATGGGATTGAATTTTTATTCCATTGATGACCATTCATTTGTACAGAGTTATTCAAAAAACCATAACTCTAATTTGTTATATGTTTCATCATAGGAGGTAATGTATACAACTAATTCTGGTTGAATGTTGGAATATTCTAATTCACATGAGGAATTTGATTCAAAGTCAAGAAATTAACATTGAGGCTGGGAGTGCATGGTATATAAGGATTTAACTACCTATCAATGTTGATTTATTCTTCATACACTAGTGATAGAATGTTATTATCATCAACTCTTTATAAAAATAATGTTGTAATTGCATCCAAGGTCTTCATATACATTTTGAGTGCTAGTTCCACTTGTGGTTTATAAGTAACACTTATCCAAGTGTAAATATTTTTAAAACTTGCATTAAAATCTTATATTGGCTCATTGGGTTCCCTCTTCATACTAGTGAAAAGTTGATATACTACACTTAGACTAGTAACTTATCCAAATTGGGAAAGAAAAGTGCTTTGACACGAGTTCTATGAAGTGATCAAGCTATCTTACAAATTGAGGAACCAATAATAAGTAGCATCTTGTAATGTAAGTATGAAAAACCTACATTCAACATATTCATTAATATTAAATTAGATTTGAAAGACTAGATATGATCTTTTGTCATTCTTCCTCCATAAGGGGTGAAAAAGGTAGATAGTTCTTTGGATTCCTTAGAAAATCATACACATCTCCTATGATTTCAATGTAAGATAAAAATAACCAAGGTTGATCCATAAAAGTATTAATGGAGTGGAGGTTTCTCATTGGGGAAGGTGTTTGGACCTAAGATATGGTGGGGACAACTAGTGTAGATTTAGGCCTTCAATGTATCGATAAAGGTGAAACAAAAAGACTAGTTTGGTCCATAGAATTTATTGATATATTGGTAGTCTCTAGTATAATTAAAACATAGGGGATAACCTCTATTAGGAAAGGCATAAAAGTATCTCTTCTTCTAGCACTAGTTTTTATTTTATTAATTTGGACTTTTTGCACACCCTAGATTTAATGAACTAACCTCTAACATTTTAGGATGTCAATGGAGGTACTATCCACTCCAAGATATGAGTTATATATATGGGTTGAGAAATGAGGTGGTATAATAGTAGGTTAAGTATGTGGGTTGTTAACCAAGTGTATGTTTGGATTAGTGAAACCTAGAATAAAGCTAAAACCTAGTTGAGTTGGATGGATGGATGGAACTTATTCTAAAGTGGGTTGATCTTAATCAAAGAAAATCCAAAAAAGGAAAAATTATGGAAGAAAATAAGGCTCTATGGTCCAAAGTTACATTAATTTCTGGGTGGTCTCTTTATGGACAAGTGTTTTAATACCAATGTTTTCAGCTAATAGCTCTTACACACTCACATGCAAACATAACGGAGGATCTAGGGAAAAATTGATATAATAAACTCTGGGATCTCAACAAAAATTTGATGCTATTTATAATTTTTATTTCATAACATTATTTAAAAAATTATATATCATCAGATAGGTATCTAAGGTAGCTATGTCTTACACTTATAAGGCTATATCAATAAAAACACTTATGCACACTCATATAATTGAAACAATCTACCTAATTACATGAGATCAATGATACTTACTAATTAGTCAATATATATTTCACATCTTTAAAATAAAATACATCAATAATAATAAGAAGGAATTAAATGTATATTTTTCATGCTTCAAACTACTATATTCAACAACTAAGAAAACAAAACATAACTAATTTGACATAATTAGAATGGAAAAACATCGACACAGTTGCATGATAATAAAAAAAGGCTTCTTTCTGTATTGATAAATTTCTCAACCCCTAACTACAAAAGGATTACAAATATAAATAGACTTTAGGAGGGGTTGCCTCATCCCTCAAATCCATACAAAATACAAAGTTACATGTTAATAATTAGAAAATGAGTTATAATTGATGCAATGCCTACATATATAATTATAGCTAATTACAACTCTATTTCCAAATATAGACTTGATTTTACATGGTAATGCAAAATGTACATGATTACAAAGTATTTAACTATTACATGCATATGATACATATAAATAGAATTTAATTACATTAGTTAACTCTATATGTAACATTCATAAAAAATTAACCTTAGAAAACTAATGTTTAGTTGAAGTTGATGGTTGCATGGTCAAACTTGAAGTAGTAGGAGGAATATAAGTAGTTGGTTGAGTTGAACTAGATGGTGTGGTTGTGGCCATTTTATTTGCCTCTAAATATTGGTAGTGTTTGTAACTAATTCTAGGTTGCATCCTTATGATGTCCATATTTTGAAGAGATGGCCTATTTACTCTACTAGTCTATGCCAACAAGTGTGCATGTTCAACTTTGGTGGCCCTAAAATCCACCTAAAAAATATCTACTTCTATAAACTTATTCCTAAAAAAATTGATTTCTAATTTAATTTATTGTAATGTAAGCCCTTATCTAAATATAATTGCACATGGAATCCTTAAACTTAATAGTAAGAATAATATTTCAAATCCTAACTTTGGTGTTTATTATCAAGATTTTCTAAGTCTGTCATGATTTTAATTCAACCCACTTAGGAACTGTTAGGATTGTGGAGCTAAAAGCTTCACTGATGCAAACAGGAGAGGAGGTTGCTAAAGGTTGCTGAGTTGCAGAGAAGTTGGGGTCGGTCTGATCAGCCGACGTCGGCAGGAGAGCATAGAGAAGCAACCGACGTCGGTCATATATCAGCCGACGTCGGTCACCTCCAGGCAGACAGGGACCGACGTCGATCGCCTGTGTGGTTCGACTGCGAGCTAATTATGGGCAGTTAGCTAACGAACCAAGTGTTTGCATGATGAGTGCTAATTTTAGACTCATAGCTGCGGATCTAATTATTGTAATTAGATGTCTAATCATTGTTTGGATGAGATCTATATAATAGACTCATGGTTGTATTGAAAAAGTGTGCTAGGGAGTAAGAGAGCATAATTATAAGCTCCTTCTGTGTGTGAGGTAGAGCAATGGTGCGTTCCTCCTAGTGCCTCAGTACCAGGTGTGTTGGTGCTGGATTGGAGAGCCAGCTGGGTTCTTCAGGAGTGTAGGATCTTGGTCACAGTTGCATGGCCTATATAGGAGATCTACATGGTAAGTAAGATCATTGATCTGCAGGTGTATGTGTGTGTAAGGTCGAGGTTCACAGGGGAGCAGAACCGTTGTTTGATTTGCAGGTGTGCAAGGTCATATAGACAGCAACACAACAGGGAGCAGTATCAGGCAGGATCTACTTGGAGTACAGGTGTGTACTCGGATAGAGCAAGAGAGGAAGGCAAGGGAGTTACTTCCATAAGTATGGTCTGTTGAATTGCAGGTTGTTGCAGATTCATGGGAGATCTACTTGAAGTACCTTTAGTACTTGTGGAGCACGTGGAGTGCTTGTGGAGTGCGTGGAGCACTTGTGTTGTGCGTGGAACACGAGAGGTGAACACCAACTCTGTATTTTGAGTTGGGTGTTGGGACCTGTGAGAGGGAGAGCTTTGGGGAGGAGAATTACTGTTCACTTGAGGTGTGGGAAACCTCTGTAAGGTGGTGGAGAAGAAGTGGCATCTTCTTTATTGTATTCTTTTCTGTATAAAGTGTTAATACAATTTGTGTATTGTCTCTCATATGCTGTGTTATTCTGAATTCTAGTTACTTGGTGAATCTGGTTAATTTCTGCATATTAAGTTGCTTGGTTTGGTAATCAAATTGTGTGCTTCCGGTTTATTCTCCCAACAAGTGGTATCAGAGCAAGGTTGTTGGCTCATAGCTTGATACCAACAAGTGGTATCAGAGCTAAGGTTGGAGGAAGCAGGTTTTGTGTTTGGTTACAGGGCACTCTCAGGGGTTTCTGATCGAGTGGGAGTAGAGCAACAACAGATCAAAGTAAGCTAAGAATGGAGGAGTTAAAAAGCACAGATGGTCACTCACGGTCCTATGGAAAGAAAGAGCAGGTAAAAGATTATTGTTGGTTGGTAGCAGATCAGCATGAAGAAACTAAAGAAGCAGATGTTGTAGGTGTTATTACACAGGATGTTCTTGGAGGTTTCTTGGATAAAGTTGAATCTTGGATAAAAGATTCGGTTGCCTCTTTCCATGCAGTTCCAGGTAGAGGAGCTGGTGAGCCTTGCCAAAGAATTGGCAAAGGGGAAGTGAAGCTGAAATTGCAGGCGGCCAACACACAGGTGTTGATGAAGGTCATGCAGGTCCCAGGTTTGGAGATATGGCTAATTTCTTCAGAAAGATTGGGTGATGAGAGATGCACAAGAACTCTCACAGCGGATGCACTTGAATTAGCTGGTGGTAAGAAAACAGGTATCCTTTATCTACTTGTTTATATTACTGATTCTTCTTTTGTTGTGGAGACGTGGCTTCGTAGGCTTGGTCACATGAGTAGGAAGGAGATGCATGTTCTTAAGCGGAAGACAGATATATTTGACAGGCTTAAGAACTGGAAAGCCTTGGTGTTTATGGAGGAGATGGCGGACAGAACCTAGTGGATGTGGCTGGATACTTCTGAGCAGGGCAGTTTGGACATGGGTTTTGATTCAAAGAAGCTCGCGGGTAAAAAGTCATCACTCACAGGCGAACACAGGTACCGATGTCGGTCAGGAGGAACCGGCGTCGAACAGACAGATGCTGATGTCGGTCATGTGCAGAACGAAGCCGGCGATGTCGGGCAGGGTAAGACTGATGTCGGTCATGGGACCGACGTCGGCAGTATGTAAGACCGATGTCGGTTAGAAGGACTGATGTCGGCAGCAGGGACACCAGCGCTGGCAGGTTGGTGGTCAGGTACAGACGCATGGAACCGACGTCGGTCGGATGCAGACTGTGGAGTGACCGAGGTCGGTCACTGTAACGAATTTTGGGTGGACAGCAAGCTGTCAAGGAGTCTCAAACACCCATACGGAGGACTAAAGGCGTAAGTAGGCCCTCAAATTCATTGTTCCTCTTCTTTATACATGTTGCTAATTGTAGAGCAGGAAGGATCTAGGAAACAGGTGTGAGCTTGGCATGGATGAGGATGTGATTCCTTGGAGGAGAACCAGACAGGTGTGTTTTGGTAGAGATGCCAGTAGGTATGAAAGCACAGAGACGAATGGATACCTTAGTAGAAGAATAGAGAGAACGGATACCTGAGACGGAAGACCAGGTTATATGGTCTTGTGGAGCTGCAGGACAGTGGTACAGGTTTTTGACAGGTGGAGGACGAAGCATGGCTTCAGTCAGTGTCAGGGTAACTACTGTGGTTTACCTTACCAAGGGGATGATGAGTCATGACATCATTCTGTTGCTGTATGTGGATAGTATGCTAGCTAGCAGGGGTGTACATACAGGGTTTTGCTGAGCTAAGGGTAAGATTAGTTTAGTGGCATGTCATGAGGAGTTTGGAGTAGCGGAATTCTTTGACATGGGAGGCATGGAGATCACAGGTTGATTTTGTCTCGAGTGGGAGTTGATGTGAATCAGGTGTTGGCGAGGTTCAGGATGCAGAGCTGGAGCACACTAAGGGCTGGATAGGTACAGTGTCTGAAATCACATGAGGTCTGGTATAGACCTGAGTATTCCCATGAAGTGGGAGCTGTCAGAGAGTTAGGAGCCAATTCGGGGAAGTAATTTCTCAGGTTTTTTGAGAGGGACCGGCAGCAGGTGTTGCTATGCAGGGTCAGGACTTCACTACATGTATTTGTAGGTTCAGATGTGGCAGGGTAATCGGATGATAGGTGGTACACCACGGGATGTGTGGTGGGTTGTCTTCAGGTGGGAGCTTGAAGAGGGATACAAACCAGGAAACAGATTAGACAGAGTACAGGTACAGGTACAGTGCAGCTATTTATCTCCAAGTGGGAGATTGTTAGGATTGTGGAGCTAAAAGCTTCACTGATGCAAACAGGAGTGGAGGTTGCTGAAGGTTGCTGAGTTGCAGAGAAGTTGGGGTCGGTCTGATCAGCCGACGTCGGCGGGAGAGCATAGAGAAGCAACCGACGTCGGTCATATATCGGCCGACGTCGTTCACCTCCAGGCAGACAGGGACCGACGTCGGTCGCCTGTGTGGTTCGACTGCGAGCTAATTACGGGCAGTTAGCTAACGAACCAAGTGTTTGCATGATGAGTGCTAATTTTAGACTCATAGCTGCGGATCTAATTATTGTAATTAGATGTCTAATCATTGTTTGGATGAGATCTATATAATAGACTCATGGTTGTATTGAAAAAGTGTGCTAGGGAGTAAGAGAGCATAATTATAAGCTCCTTCTGTGTGTGAGGTAGAGCAATGGTGCGTTCCTCCTAGTGCCTCAGTACCAGGTGTGTTGGTGCTGGATTGGAGAGCCAGCTAGGTTCTTCAGGAGTGTAGGATCTTGGTCACAGTTGCATGGCCTATATAGGAGATCTACATGGTAAGTAAGATCGTTGATCTGCAGGTGTATGTGTGTGCAAGGTCGAGGTTCACAGGGGAGCAGAACCGTTGTTTGATTTGCAGGTGTGCAAGGTCATATAGACAGCAACACAATAGGGAGCAGTATCAGGCAGGATCTACTTGGAGTACAGGTGTGTACTCGGATAGAGCAAGAGAGGAAGGCAAGGGAGTTCCTTCCATAAGTATGGTCTGTTGAATTGCAGGTTGTTGCAGATTCATGGGAGATCTACTTGAAGTACCTTGAGTACTTGTGGAGCATGTGGAGTGCTTGTGGAGTGCGTGGAGCACTTGTGTTGTGCGTGGAGCATGGGAGGTGAACACCAACTCTGTATTTTGAGTTGGGTGTTGGGACCTGTGAGAGGGAGAGCTTTGGGGAGGAGAATTACTGTTCACTTGAGGTGTGGGAAACCTCTGTAAGGTGGTGGAGAAGAAGTGGCATCTTCTTTATTGTATTCTTTTCTGTATAAAGTGTTAATACAATTTGTGTATTGTCTCTCATATGCTGTGTTATTCTGAATTCTAGTTACTTGGTGAATCTGGTTAATTTCCGCATATTAAGTTGCTTGGTTTGGTAATCAAATTGTGTGCTTCCGGTTTATTCTCCCAACAGGAACCCACTCATAATGATGTTAAAAATTGTAAGGAAACATATAAATAATGTTAATTTAGCACCCTTATGGTATAAAATTACACCTTTACTTATAAAAAAATTCTCAAGACTCTATATCTCTTTCAGTTCATTTCTTTAAAAAAATGGAGGGAAAATTTGAAAACCAACAAATGACTACTTTTCCAAAATAGTAATAAAATTGTATATTATAAACCTTGACTTTATACTCATTTTTAGCATCAAATAACCTTTAAACACATCAACATGAATACAACAAAAGATATTTAAGAGTATGACTAAGGTAATTATTTTGCTATTTTATTTACAAATATGGGTACAAGTTTTTTTAAATTAGTAGAATATTGTTGAATCAATTAGTCAAAATTGGTTGTACTTATTAATTTTCCTATAGATTCCCTTGCTTTAAAGAGTTTCAATTCATCCATAATTTGAAAAATTAGATTTTCATGTTCTAAAAGCTTTGGGATCAAATTTTTGTGCTTGAAACCCAGTCCCAAATCTCTTGTGTCTAGAAGACCACCAAGTTGAAAGGATTATTTACCTCTAATGGTGTCATCAAATCCAAATGGCTATAAAACTTATTATTTTTTTACAATACAATAATATTCCATGTATTTATATCTTCCTTCAAATAATTAAATAATTTTCTTATCTCAATAACATGAGGAGATATCTCATTTCTCATTGAACTAATAAAATCTAGGATATTGTATAGCTTAAGGGTTGTGATTTGAACATAATTTTCATTTTTTTTAGGGACATGAACAATTTGTTATTGTTACCTTACCTATTTAACCTCTTTCTATAGCTCTCATCTGGCCTGTTCAATCCCCTCATAAAGTTAGTTTAAGGCTTCCATTTGAGTCCTAAATTAGGACTTAAAATATTCATTGTAGCGAGATTCACCTAATCTCTTATTATTTCTCTTTGATAAACACAAAACATATTGCCTTTCCTCCAAAACTAAATCTCTACTCAAATCATCCTAAATCTTCCTCTTTTTGACTTATTGGATGATTCCTTTGGAGTTATCAAATACTAAACTCACTAGGGGAAGCTTTATTTTCATTAAATTAGGCATTTAGGAAGCTTGGGCCTCCAAATCAATAATCCATTGAGGATCACAAACTAGGTAGAGTCAAATCACTGAGTGTGCTTAGAAGTAATCTTAGTCAGAAGGTCCCCTAAATATTCCATTAAATCTTTTACTTGAAATGGGACTGGTAATGACATAAAAATGATTTTGTACCAATTTATACCACCAAACTAGGGCATTGGATGAATAATATACACATGCTTCTTACTTATAAACTTATTTGATGAAATAATAGAAGCAGATTGGGTGGAATTAAAATAAGGCATTGGAAATATTAATTGGGTAGAAGGGACATGCAATTGGACACTTGCCACAAGTCATTTAGCTTTATTGAAATTAACCTTTTTAGGCCTAGGAGTGGTAGGGTGAATGGTGACTAAGGTGACAAACATGGAAGTGGAGACAATAGGGGATTTAGAAACAAGCCCAACACTATAAAAAATTAGAACTATGGAAACAAAAGGATTAGGACTAATAGGATCTAATAAAATAGAAGTAGTAGGAGAAATAAAAGAAACCAAAGGGAATAAATAAATAATAGGGATTGAGGTAAATGAAGGAGCAATATCCTCGCCTGAATTATCACCCTTAAGTGGTACTTTTCCTTTCAATTCTTGAAGGCTTAAGACTTTGGAATTTTTAGTTCCTTTTGCTCCTCTTCATTTTCAGGTTCCCTCTTGATGGACATCTGTCAATAGTATGTTATCCCATCTTCTAGTGGAGCTTCAATAATTATATCCATATGGGTTCTAAGAATTATAGGATTCTTATTATTAAAAAAATTGGTCTTACCATGTAAAGGGTAAGTCTAATGAATGGAGGAAGAAGTAACGTCTACACTTTTGGCAACTAGAATGAAGGAGGCAACATGAAGGATTTCCACTTTTGCATCAGAATAATTTAAAAAATTGGTTCCTCTTATCTTCTTGGACTACTAACACTAGCTGGAATTTATTCTAGATCTTGCTCTTACTTCAAATTCCTCATTACAAATGGTAGTGTTTGAGATGTTCCTTATTATGATGAACTTGAAACCACTAAGTTATCTTCCATACCTTGATCCTGCTTGACTACTATTATCATCATGGGTGGTGTCGTGGAAGAGGTTATTTGCACTTGAGATTTTTGAGAATGTTGGGAGGTTTAATGGTCTATATTCAACCATCTATTAGGATGAGGGAGCCTAGTGTGTGTATCGATAATTGTTATCGAATGCTATTCTTAAATAATTCTCAAAAGATTCTCATTCAAACTAGTTATCTTTACTCTCTCTAAAACATCAAAATCATCTTTTGTATTCAAAAAATGAAATCATGGTCATAAGGTTCATGCTGGTATGGTATGTCAAGGACTTGTACGTACTTCTATATTAGGCCATGAGGATCCTAATCCTAATGTGTTAAAATATCTAATGAATAGTACTCTTTATTTTTGCCAACTTCTCTAAAATGTTTTTTGATTGTATAACACATCTAACCAATCATCAAGGAGGAATCATGAAACAATATTTTCTTATTTTTATTCATGTCTTCATCGACAGTCCACCATAGCTGGTAGGTAATCTCCTTCTCATCCAACTTGTCAGGGACATACTTAGGGAGATTTAATAGAGAAACCTTCTTCCCCATGACCATTATCACTATGTAGTTAGGGTAGAGCCAGTAATCCACCCATATCCCTAATACTTTTTTAATGTTCATTGATATTCATAGTAGGGGTTCTTCATGAATTTCCATCCATACTTGAGGATAAACATTCTCTATAATTCTAACTATATTCCTCATATATGCATAGATTTAGAGGAAAGAAAAAGAATCACATAACCAATTTTTAATACATTATAGTGATAGGATATAGAGTGATCTATTTTATATATAGATGGTTCCCATAATTACATCCAACATATAGGTCATCATGTAGAAATGATCACCCAGGGGCCTTTTATACTTCTTAAACATATGTTATTTAAGCCTTGCACTAATTATTGCTCCTAATGTGAAGGTCAACTCAAAATTCATCATTAAATATAAAAATGGTACGCATTCCAGATGGATATAGTGGATGCTAAGGTGACCATACAATTTATTCAACAAAGCAATTCTAATGTGAATACCCACTCAAAACTTGGTGATAGGCACTAGTTCCCTAGCTTTGATGGCTAACACCTCTCTAGGATTGGTACATTTCCTTAGATTATTCTCAATCATGGTTTTCTTCTTCCACATTCCACTTAGTGTCCATCAAAATTAGAATCTTTAATTAGAAATTATATATACCTAAACAAGGCATACCTTGAGATATAAGTGATGACAATTTTATGTCTTAGGTTGTGTAGGAAGCCACCACCAGTAACCTTCCAAGCAAATAAAATGTCCCTTAGTTGGCTGATGTGGGCATTACCTTAGGCTTATCTACTGTGAAATGTAACTATTAACATTTTAATGGTAGTAAGTCTACTACCAACTAATACTATGGGGCTATTAGGAACTCTTAATGTGAATAGGTATACATGTCCTTGACTACATCCCAAAGAACTGAATAATTAACATATTCATTGTTAAACATAGTCTAATAAAAAATAGTGTTTGTATACTTTGTAAAATATTTGATAGAGAATTTGGAAACTAGAAGAATCCCCCTAAACACCTTAGATGAATAGACCATTTCTACCTTATTCAATTACATGATTTTCAAAATAATTTGTATGTTCATTGGCTTACTAGAAGAAATTGGCAATGGAACACAAACAACTATGGCTTTAATTTCTCTTTGAGTGCAAGTTTGTTATTAATCAATAGGCACATCATGTCTCTTTATAGTTTGATGATATAGCTTTGAATATGAGAATTTAATTCAAATTTTTACACCATTAATGTCCAACATATTCAAGTTTGTTTTACTCATTTAATTCAATCTTTATCACTTCACTTTGATGGGTATGCCATGTAGACTTTCTATAAATTTGGATAAATGCCACGATATAGATTTGAACAAGTGTTATCTTGTCATTAATTTCATGTAAAATGTATTCTATCACATAGTCTTCTTTCAGATGTTAGGTGTCAGATCTTGCATTGAAATAAAACTCGTGAATGGAAGTTTTGAACAAAATATTTGAAGATTAATTCATGTAAACATAACCTGCAAAAAAAACCTTTTATGAACACAACTTTTGAAAAAAACCTATGCAATGTAAGGTTTGATAAGTGAAAAAATTCTGAAGAAGACTTGTGAAGTGTAAAATATGCAAAGGCAAAGTCATGAACAATATGCAAACAAAAATTCTAAAGATGAACAAATGTTATGAAGACCAAATTTTAAAAATAAAACATATGAACAAAAGTTTTGTTGAATACTTCTTACGATGTAAAAAATGCTAAGGATAAAAACTTATAAAGCCAAAAATATGTGAAAAATACAACTAGAGAAAGGCAAAATATGTGAATTTTGAAACTTCGTAATCACTATACATACTCTCAAAACTTGTACACATGTAAAACTATTGAATAATATTAATAGGTTAGTCTGAATAAACTAAATAAATGAAAATGTATCCTAGTATTTATACTAAACAATAAAGTTAGGTGCAAATATAAATACCTATGAAAAATATTTTCAAAATAGACCTAGGCCTTTCAGTATATAATGGGTCCACATTTGAAATAAAATAAAGAGTGAGGGTTTGTTTAGTACAACAACTTGAAGTTAGAATAGTATGGGGATCACCATTCCTTAATCAATATGACTTGAAATAATAATAAAATGCATTAAAAAATAATAATGACAGTAAAAAAAAATATAAGAGTAGAAGAATTGAATAAATAAGGCAACTTGTGTAAGAAAGGGGTCCATGAATTTATGGGAAAAACTATTAGCTATTAAACTATATTAGATTATCATTATGTTTATATGGTCATATTACACAAGATGGTTTTTTTAATAAAGTGCATTGGAATTTCTTAATATTTAGTGAGTTTGATTGTTCAGTTGTTCAGCATGATGAGATCACCTGAGATGGGCTTATTTAGTTAGGTTTGGCTGGTTATAAGCTGAAATTGGTATGATAAATGTTTGATCATAGTAAATGTAAGAAAGTTGTGTGAGTGTAAGGAAAGTATCATAGTGTTGTTAAGGTACTTCTTATGATTGCTTTTGAGCCTTTTTTATTTTATTTGAATTTGGTGACTTGATTTTTTTGGATCTTATTTTTTTCATGACAATTTCCTTTTATTTAGATATTTGCATTTTATGCCTATGGCCTTTTTAAAAAGGATGTTGCTTTATTTATTGATCTATGGGTCTTGGTTATTTTTGGAAACTTTCCATAGTTATGATTTTTTTATGATAGTGGTCACACTTTATTATATACTATATTATTGTTCTCCTTGATTATTTAATATTTTCCATCCTATGTAATTTCTTTGGGCAGTTTAGTAGAAAGATAAAACCAGAGATTTGTGTCTAATAGTTCCTTTATTTTGAGTTGATTTATGTTTCTACGTACCTATAGGCCTCTGCCATGATGTGGAAGAGGTGTTTATGTCATAGACTAGTGTTCTCAAGGGAAATTAACTCATGTGGGGTTAAATGTCTCCACCTTATGAAATCTTATTATCTATTATCATGTGATTGCATTCTTTGAAAGTGATTGGATATCTAGAAGTTGTGGGCTTTGGGACCCTATTTTAAGTGACATTATCCTATCCTTTGAATTTTTTATGTTGAACTTATGTCTTTATTTGATTAACACTATTATTTAATTTACTAACCATATTATTAATGAAAAATTACATTGCTCTTGTGATTTTCCACCTTGAGCCTATTATTTTTTAATATTTTTTTCTTTGTTTGACCATTCCTTAATTTTAATCTCACTAGTTAAGTTGAATCAAAATATTGAGTGATCGAGTTCATGTCGAGGTAATAGTTTGGGGTAGTGTATTGGGTCAAAATTAAATAGATTATATATATATATATATATATATATATATATATATATATATAGAGAAGGACAAACAAGATATTCCTCAATTCCATCTTATGGACTTAATTGAAATGTTAACATGAGGGTGGTCGAGTGAAGGATGCCACGAAATATTCTCCCCATCCAAGTATATTATTTTATTATTATGTGGACAAGTAGACAAGATTTTATAACTAGGTGCACATGTTAAAATCTTAAATATTCTGTTTATTTTCCTATGAAAGCATAATACTGCTAGTGTGTCAATATATCTAGAAAATTAAATAGTGGTTTGATATTTTATACAATTTAATACACTATGTTTATTTCATTACATTATTTGTAAACTCTAAAATGTTTGGAATGGATTAATTAGCTAGAAAATTATAATGCTGAGGTCACAATGAATACTAAATGTTATTGTTTCTTTTTAATTAATGAAAGGGGTGAAAAATAACTTGAGGAATGTTAAATCCCAACTACCCATTATAGTCTACTTTATTGTAATTAGATAATAGTTCCTCATTTAGAGGAAATAAAAATTATGATCACCATCATTAATTATGTAGGGAATAAAATGATTGCTAATAATAGTTCTTGTTATCTCATATACTTTGCCTCATTATGTATAAATATGATAGACTATACCTTTTGAAGATTTTATGATGAATCCACTAGATAAAATAAAAACATGTGATTAGTAATTTGAGATTATCCTACTTTAGTACAAGAAAACACCTAGATATAAGTCACTATGTCCTAAGTCTTAGATTTACAACTTTTGAGATCAAATAATGTATGTAATTTACATGTGAATTTTTAGGTATGAAATAAATAATGAGAAGTGATTATATATTTAATCATTTTTTGAAGATCTTCACACAAATTCATAAAATTCATTACATAAATCATATTTTTAGGTCATTGGTATCACCTGGGAAGTTTTATAGTAGTGTATTACATTCCCTATAATATTGCATAGACCTTGGTGATCACAACTATCCATATTGTGAATGTTTAACTACATCATAATTCTGGTAATGATCATTCATAGTCAAATATAATCCACTTAGTTTTTTATATGGATTAATATTAAGAAATAATATGTATTTATGCTTTAGGATGACATTACATAGATTAGGTATTGGTAAAACCAACACATTAAGTTGCATTTAATAATGATTATTAAAGAGAAATAATATCCTCTATTGAATTTAATTTAATTTTTAGTCTCATTCTCTTCTCCACAATTTCATGCTTTGTGGTAGTACTTTGAATATCTATCCTTGCACTTAGTTTGGGTCTTTCATCTAAGTGTTTTGTATATAATAAATGTATGGCCAACATCATGCCACTTTAAACAATCTTCAAAACATAAGACCCCATAGAAGTCACTCCATTTTATTTTATTCTTTGTGATTCCATGAATTCTATGATTAAGTGACATTATGATGGTGACAAGTGTCACCATCCTGACTACTCACATTAGTCACATTTTTCATAAATCCCTGGGCTAGGAAGTTATGCACTTGACCATCAATTTATTAAAAGTGATATATAATGGAATAATTTTTGGACATGAAGTCCTAAAAATATTTTTAAATATAGTGTATTTCCTTATATTCTTGACTTGGGATTATATTCCTTTGGTCACTTGTAAGAGATTCCCTCTATGATCGTTCCACATCTTGGTTGATACCACTTCACAAACACTCATAGTTAGAGTGACACCCTATAGTCTAAAACCACTCCATGATCCTAAGATCCCTATTAGTTACATGTGTCACAATCTTAGTTTACTACACTTAGTTCCATTCCGCTAAAGGTTTGAGACATAATTATTATGTGTGGACCCATGATAATATCATATCTAGTTTAATATGATTATATCCTTTGGGCTTAGTTGTAAATGTCTTATTATATTATTGTTTAAATATTATGTGGTGTTTTATTTTTAGACTCATATATTTTTAACTTTGTGACCTATTCCATTACCCTACCATGTGGTAGATATATAACCATTACAAGTCACATGGAGTCTCTTTATAACTTAGCATCTCTTGGGTTATTTTTGTCATAGGTAGCCCTTGATATGGCACTCAATCCTAGTGAAACTACCTCTCCTTGATTTAATTCTAAGTAAGTATACTTAGATGGAATGTAGACTTATTAAACTTTATATTATGTGAAAATGGAATCGAAATATTTAATGGATAGTAGTGACATGTTCATGTGATAAGTGTATAGTGTGAAAGGGGTCATGTGTATGGAGGGCCTGCTGTGCACCTTATCTTGAACACAATTCTATCTTACATCAAACTCTATGAGATATGTGTATAAGTCATAGATGTGTTACCATTGTGGGACTAATTAAGTTGGAGATATCATCTACATGGATAAATGGATTGAGATGTGAGTCACATTTTAATTGGGACCATGCAAAATAATTTTCAAGATATTATAAGATTAAATTGTAATTAGTGTAAATTTTGTGGAGTAGTTAGTATAACATGGTCACTCTATTACTATTTTAATAATTAAAATGGGTCAAGACAATGTAATTCAAGGTGATATTTAATTATTAAATATGGGGTATGTTAGAAAAGTAGTGGCTACTTAATGATTGATACATACATACATAAATGAAGGTAAAATTGTTATTATTAACTAAGATTAATTATTTAAGAATAAATATAAAAGATTACATGGTAATATAATATATGACCTTGTGTCTAAGGATGAGTTTATATCTATTATCACTCTTTGTATTTTTAGATAACTATTGTATCCCTAGTTTTACTTATGATGGGAACATAAGTTCATATGTAGGGATATTGGGAAGTGGGCATTGGATAATTAGAGGAAAACACTTATGATTTTATGATCTCAATTGGTTTGGGATTTTTTATAGCCTTCAATCAAATTAGGAGGATTCATATGTTATGGGCCCATAAATGACATGCCCCAAGGTCATGAACTAGTCCATGTTCAAGATAAAATGATATAAAATTAACAACTAATCCATATTAATTTGACAGTAGTAATTATGGATGAAGTCACAATGTTAGTTTTGTATATTGATGTGACATTTTATGGAATTTTTTTTATGAAATGGGCTTACAAACTTTATGTAAGTGTAATTTAAGTTAAAAAAAGGAATTGTAAATAGTTTTGAAATAACATTGGAGGGTGAAACACATTGGTATTATCGTGAGGTAAAAAACTATTAATCTCTAGGAAGACTATAGAGATAAAAAGGTGTGAAAATGAAGTGAAACCATGGAAAATTTTATGTAACCTATATTATAAACTTGGGAATATTTTTATAAATCACAATGATTAGTTATAACTATTTTTGAACATGTTCACAACAAAACATGATAAATAAACATTAATTAATGGCTCTTATAATTACTTGGATGATGCATTTTTGGAATATTAATTTGACATAGAATTTAAGTCCAACATAGTTAAAAACTAGAGAGATAAGATACAAAGGTCATAAGAGTGAAATGAAAATAGTTCCATGAGAATATAATATTTCAGTTGAAATATACAACTAGTTAAGAGGCCACAACAACTTGATTTCCCAGTTATACTTAGTTGAATTTTACCATTTTTGGTTTGTAAATTATCCAAAAGTGTTATTTTAAAAGAAATATTTTAAGTCATAAATTCAAATTATTTGAGGCTAAGTAATTTAAAGTTAAAATAAATGAGGAGAAACGAATAATGAGATATTCACATTTTTATGTCCTTAAAAATGGCATGTACAACATATTTGATTGTAAGCAACCCTTATCATGTCCCTTTGGGATTTCAAACTATTTAAATTAAAATTACCTAATAATTTAGGATGATGTGGAAGGCATTTTAGTACCACATAAGTTTATTTATGAGAATAAAGGAATTTGTATTAGAATCTTTGGAAACAATGTTAAGTCTACAAGAATGGAAAATCTTGGACATGGAATGCTAATTAAATAAAATTATAAATAATCTATAGATTGAATTTAGAGATATGAAGATTTAATCATATATTACTATACACTCTAAATTGTGTTGGTTTATAACTAGGTAAATGTAATTGACTTAGTGTTTGATAAACACTTCTCAGTTTAGTGACTAATTTGGGCTCTGAAGAAACTTGTTGGAATTTGTTGATTAACCTAAATTTCCTTGTTATCATTTTTAAGCTATGAATTAATGTACCCCTATGGAATGAGTCCATGAAATTTTATAGGAATTATGTGGTAGTGGTAAAATTATTCTCTACTACAACCATACTAAAATATACATGTTATTTAGTTCTAAAGATTGGTTAGATTTGACTATGCCTTGAGGGTACTTAGAGGAGATAATAATATGATGTGATACCTATACTCAAACTTGTTTAAGATTTTTAATGCTAAGTTTAAAGCTACCATGATTAATTTTAATTAAATAATAATTTTTATGGGATTTTGGTTATGTGTGTTTTAAGTCATTACCCAAATGATCTCCATGAGTAGCCATTACTCAAATGCCATTTTACCTCATTTATAATTTGTAATAATGACAAATAAAGGAGGTAAAATTTATCACACAATAATCATAAGCATTTATTACTAGGGGATGAATGGTGAATGTAATTCACCACTTTGGGCTTCTCACCCTTTAGCCTCTTTCCCTAATGGAAAATATTTTGGTGAGTTTAGTACCTAATAGATTACCCTTGTCTCATAATTATTACCAGTGTGGAATTAACCCATTTACAACTTGATCATGTATTTTAATGTTAATTTTAAATATTCCAAAGAAAATTTTAATGACATATTAATTTTTATGGGATGTTTAATCATATGTGTTTCAATTCATTACCAAATAATCATTTTTATTCATGTATTTTTGGTATTAATCATAAGGAAAGGGGATCAAATTTAGCATACAATCATCATAAACATTTGTTAGTAGGTGGAGGAATGTTGAATTTAATATACCACTTTGGGATTTTCACCCTCTAGCCTCTTTTATAATTGTTGATAAGTGTAGTACCTAGTACATCATGTTTGTCTCATAATTAGAATCAATGTGAGATTAAACAAATTATAAATCAATCATATATTTTAATGTTAAGTTAGAAGCTATGGGATTTTGAATCATGTGTTTTAAGTCATTACCCAAATGACCTCTATGAGTTTTAATTAATGAAATGACATTTTATTTCATGTGTTATTGGTAATATTTATAAGGCAATGTGACCCACTTTATCACAAAACTAGATTAAACATTTGTTAGTAGGGAAAATGAATGGTGAATGTAACTCACCACTTTGGGATTCTCACCCTTTAGCTTATTTCCCCATTGGAAAATATTTTGTTTAGTATAGTGACTAATAGATCATCATAGTCTCATAATTTATATTAATGTGGGATTAACCAAATTACAACTCAATCATGTATTTTAATGTTAAGATAAAATAATCCAAGTCATTTCTAATTAGATATTAGTATTTATAGGAGTATTACTCATGTATGTTTTAGGTCACTACCCAAATGACTCCATGAGTATTCATTACTAGAATAAAATATTTCATTGTGTCTTATTAGTAATATTCACAAGATAATGGGCCATATTGATGTAGGTTTTATCCACACCATATATTATTACAATAAAATCTCCAAAATTCAATCCAAGGAATGAGTTTCAAGATTTAGATTTATAAGTAACCACATGGTGGTATAGTAGTGAATAGAGTGGTTATTTACATCAGATGGTTTAGATGTGATCGATGTCTAAAAATAACTATAAAACTCTACTTATGGTGGATGGATGAATTAAACTAAGGTGGATTTGATTAAAAAAAGGGAGAAAAATGTAGGGTAAAAAATAAGGTGTTCTATGATATAATGAAGATTAAACCCTTCTAGGATAACATATTATAGTAGGTTGGGCATATGTAATGAAACAATGCCTATTGTGGATTATTTATAAGCACAAAACACAATCAGACATAATGAAGAGAGTAAGGAAACAATTTCAATATGACCATTGATTACAATCAAATATATTATTAATACTAGATTGACATGCATATCCAATGCCAATAATAAACTATTTATATGATCTATAACTAGAGAGATGATAAGACTAAAATAAAGTTCAATATAATCACTGAATATTAAAAAAACACAACCTTATATAAATTTATTAACTTATGGAAATTATTCAAAGAAATGTACATATATTTATAAGAGACAACACATTCACACAAAATAATAAAATAATTATATAAATGTTATTTGGTTGTATTAATTTAAAAATTATCTTTCCTCTACAATGGATAAAATTCAACCATTTATGGCTTTGCATGAGCACTTCCACATATTCAAATTACATTTCAAATATAAAAATTCTAAAATAAGACTAGTCCTTAGTTAAACATACAAGTTTTGCATGGATGTAATGTTCATAAATAAAAAGGTATTAATTTAAATTTATAATATTCATTTGAAAATAGATCAATGAAATAATACACCAAAATTAGATATCATAAATAACTTCACAAAGACTGAGTGAAACTACTAGTTATGGCTAGAATCAAACTAGAGTAGACTCAAGTTGAGATTGATTGACTAGAAATGTTGAAAATAGAGGATAATGATATAACACTAACCATGTAAGGACCTAAAATTTACACAATGATTTAATATGTGACTGTAGTTACCATTGAAGATGGTCTGGACTAGACATGCAAAAGCGTTGTAGTGGAAATAACTATAGAAAACATAGTTTTTGTTGAAGTAGTCATCAATACATGTGAATAAGATGTCATATTTATCAATGTTTGGACATGTAATGATGAATCCCCTACTTGGGAAGATAAATGACCTTGATCCTTCCTCATCTTTTATGTATATGTGCATGCCTTGAAATATGATTATATTATCCTAAATTTATGATGGGAGTTTTGAACAAAATAATGATCTTACCCATCCAATTCCTATGTAATTTTAATGAAATATTGAAATATACATCCAACACTTGTGCTTGGTCCACCCTCTTTGAAAAAATATGATAAATTGTTGAACCTGATCACTAATCCTCTATATTTTTCATCTTTGGTTTGAACTTATCTACTGAGTAATAGAGCAAAGTGTGAAAGATCATTATATTAATCACTTGTCCTTGGGGTGTATATATGGAGGGAATATGAATTTATCAAAACTATTATTTTCATTTTTTCTCCTAATCAGTTAACCACTTGACCAACTCTTTAATTTGACTATGTCATTCATTTAAATAATCTCTTTCATTATTAACATAACTTTGATCCAAGGTTCTATGTTTAATTGTCAATAAATTTAGTCAAGGGTATGAATTTCCCTCTCTTCCATGGTAATAAAATACAATTAAAAGTCCGCATTTATCAATGATTCACCAAATATCATTACATTGCCTCATTAGGGTTGTTATTCTACTCTAGATTTATGAATGAAACACCATATATTGTATAAGGACCAAACAAAAATTTGTACTTTTTCTAGTATCATCTAGATATCTAATTCTACCCTATGCCTCTATTATCTTATTGGTACATTATTTTTATTGCATTCACAACATGCTCTAATTTTATCAATGAAATAATGGAACCACTTTATTTTACGTCATTCACTCCTACATCCACCTCCATCGGACAAACCATGTTTGCGTTATTTTTTTTTTTAAATTTTACACTTGGTTTAAAAATGAGTGTTTATGTTTTTATTACACTTATTAAATCTCATGCAAAACATTACTTGTGCTAATTTTTTCACATTTTTGTTTAAAAAAACTTTTAATTGTTAAATTTAAATATTTTTATGTATTAAAACTTTAATTGCTAAATTTTTATATTTATGTGAACAATTATGTCTTAGATATTTTCATTACTAAATTTTAATGATTTTTTTTTTTTTTTTTTTTTTTGGTATAAAGTGATTTGAAAGGTGACATGGAGATATTTTGGAGGGAAATGGAAAACTCATCCATTTGGATGAAGTAACTCAACATCATTTTAGAGGCCCACATTCCAAAACATTGAGATTTCAAAAATTTCCTTAGGATTAACTTTTGGTTAGTATTAATGATAATAAAACTTTGTTTTTAATGTAATTTTGGGGTCCACACATAACTCCATTGGGTTAGTGGGTTATAAAGGTGATTTTGACAAATTTAGAGCTTTATTATTGGGTTGTAAGAGAATTATTATTTTTAGTTTGGGTTGAATGTAATCATGGATTGCATGAACCACCCATGTGAGTAAGTGGGAATATTGTAATGTATAATCTCCACTAAGTTTCAAAAAATATAATTTCAACCCATATATTCCTACCCACCCACATGGGTGTCTCCCAAAACAATTTAAAAATACAATTTAATAAGTGTTGCATGTGGGAGAGAATATTTGGCCATCAATGTGGGCATTTATGACTCACAAGATGTCAAATAACATTTAAAAATTCACACATTACAAGGGTATAGGTATGGATCCCAAAGAAACATGTGGGGCAAAGCTTAGTTGTCATTCACTTGAAGAAAAAAGTGGGTGAAGAGGAAATTTCAAATTGGAACACTCCATGAGGCTTCCCTTTTGGAGATTGTATTTGATATAAATTAATGAATTTTGGATGCATAAGGCATTCGATTTTTCATTCCTCCTTGGATAAATATTGAGTCAGTCATTTTTTATTTTTACTTATAGTGTAATCTCTCCCTTTCTTTATTCCCATATTATTACACTGGTGAAATTTACACCTAAAGGTTGTAGTCATTCCAACATTGTGCTACTCAAGATATTATAAATTAATAGAAGTTTTGGATATTTTTTATCATTGCTTGAGCATGTAATACAATGGTGGTGTTATTATTTATTCTTTATTTCTCCTTCCTTATGATCTTACATTGACTCTATTCATGGTTGTGCATATATTGTCCAGGTGACGGTTCGATTTCATGGATTCTTGAAGTCATAATGTATAAATTTTGTTTTAGAATGATAGTATTTTTCTCTCTTTTCCCTTTTTATTTTTATTTTATTTATGAATCTTGTTTACTTAGTTTTTAGAGTATATCTTGAGTTTCAATCTATAATTACATGTTTATTTTGATTGCATGCTCTTATTTATTATTGTTCTTACATTATCGAATGATATATGTAATAAACACATTTCAATTCAATTATATTTCCATGTTTAATCTATTTGTTGATTAATTATGGTAGAATACTCCAAATTCACAATGATATATCTTAGATACTCTAATACTAACATAGGCCCCTTGAGATGGAATGGTCATAATGAGTTATTGAGTGAAGATTAATGCACTTAAACCAAGTAGAAGATGCCTTTGGGTTATTTATCACAAATATAATTTTAGGAGAGGATTTTAGGGACCCTAAAAAGGACCTTTAAAACCTATAGTTGATGGTTGTGCCAAACTAACCATCAATAGTCATATACATCAAAACATTTTCTTCAGGACTCCCCCTATAACATCTACCATGTAAATTGGGTCTTCTTATAATTCATCATCCTCCCCAAGAAGGGTCCTCCTTTTCTTGGTTAGTAATAATATTTCCTCCTATATTACAATTCAATTTATTTCCACCCATAGTTAGTACTCTTATTTTCACTTTTTTCAATTTATTAGTGGCTTGATCAAGTTATATTATTAATCTTTGTTGTTTAGTGATAACCAAGTCTTGTATATTAAATTTTACAACTTGAGTCTATGGAATCTATGTAGTTATCACCAAAATGAGGAGGTTTGGTTAGAGGATTAAATGTCATGAGATGAAGAGTTGAATCAAGGTGGCATGAGAGTTAAGGGGCGAAGTCAATGGGATGGACTAGGAGATGTGGAAATGGAAAGTGTTATAAATAGTAGATTAAACATTTCATCCTTTGAAATATTAATATGAGGAAGACTCCTAATGATATACTTAGTGAATTCAAGATACTCTTGGGCTAAGACTACTGATGAGTCAATTTGAAGGTTTTATGTCAAAGACATCCCTAGATGAGATGATAAGTGTGCATATAAAGGATGTGTGACAAAAATTGACCGTGATACTAAATCTTCAAAATGTTGGATAGTCATTGTATTTATTATGTTAGTTACAAAAATAATAAGGTGTATAATGGTAGCCTATGTTAATCTTTGAAAAAATGGTGTAACTAGTATATATGTGACAATCATTGTGTTAGTGGTAGAAATAGTAGTAGAATTAATCAAAGACTATAAAATTATAGTATAAACACTAGTGAAAATAACACTAATTGAATCAAATGAAGTTATAGAAATAATAAAGACAACTAAAGTATTTGGAACAACATGAGGGGAATGTAAAGCATTAATCTATGATGAGTAGTCACTGAGGTATGGCATAATGAACCATGATCTATCTGAATGGGCCATGATTGATGACTAGTGAGATTTGAACACATTATAATCTTAACATGTGAAAATAGAAATCCTTATAGAAAAAGAGGAATTGAATAAGACAATAATAATATATTTTTAATAGAATAAATAAAAATAAATTTGTGGAGAAGTGTATAAATAGGTAGAGGAGAGGAAAAAATCCACCTATATTTGGCAATGTGAATGTAGGATAGTTTCTAAATGGATAATGAGCACCATGGTAAGATGTCAACATTGGTTGGTTGATGTCAAGTGCATCCATACCAACCATTTTGAATAAAAATTAGACATGTGATTGTGAAAATTAATGACCTCATTGCTACACCTAATTACCTTAATATTATACCTAATCAAGCTAAATATAGATGTAGTAAAAACCATAAACTAGAGTAAAAAAACTAAATTAACAACTGTCTTTTAAATGTAACTTAGGTTGGTATAAGAATTATGTCCTAGTAGAAAGGCTTGACTAGGTACTTAAGTAAATATAAAATCCACCCATAATAAGGAGAGAATATCCCCCCCCCCCCCCCCCCCCCCCCCATACGTAGATAGAGAATAATAGATGAATATAAAGCCCCCCTAAAAAATATGATGTTGAAGCAACCCATACCCCAATAAGAGCTTGTAAATTAAGATAATTTCTCTTGGTAAAGGGTTTGGTGAAGATATCATCTATCTGATCCATAGTCTAAAAAAATATAAGAAAAATGACATTTCCATGAGTGAGATCCTAAATGAAGTGCATGTGAATTTTGATGTACTTAGTCTATTGATGTTAGAATAGATTCTTGAAAATCTGGATGGTTCTTTAGTTATCATAAAATATGATTATGGGTCCCCTAATTTGGAAACCAAAATTTGTAATAATACCCTGAAGCCAAATAGCCTTAGTATCATCATTGACATCACTTATGTATTCAGCCTAAATATATGATAAATCAATAGCATTCTAATTCTTTCTAGACCAACTAATATCATCATTGACATCACTTATGTATTCAAAAAAGTGGAATTGTGATGTTAAATATATTTAGTTGAATATAAATTTGTGTATCCAATCAAGTCAACATCAATGTCAATTTCATAGTGAATCCCAAAATTATGAGTACCTTAAATGTAGTGGAGAATCCACTTGGATGAATTCTAGTGTAGTTCATGAAATGTTTGAATAAATTTGGATGCCATGCTCACTACATATGAAATATTAGGTATAGTGTGGGTTAGATAGATGAGGTTGTGAAAAAAATTTAGATACAAGGTAATATCAAATAATGGATAAAAACATTCAACATCAATTTTGAATCTAGAAAGAAATGGAGTTATAACTAGATTTCAGTGAACCATGTGAAAATGCACAAAAAAATCAAGAGCATACTTAGATTATGAAATGGTAATCCACATGTCAGACTATGAAATATCAATACCAAAGAATTAGTGAAATAAACCAAAGTCAGTCATGGAGTACTTATCATGCACATAAATTTTCATGGAGGATGAATAACTCCCTATGATCAATATGTCATCAACATACAAAACTATAATTAGGTATGAGTCATCCTTCCAAAACATGTAGAAATTCAGATCAAAATGGAATATGATGAACCCAATTATGAGGAGGAAGGAATCCATCTTGTCATACCAAGCCTAAGGGGCATGTTTGAGGCCATAGATATATTTTTGAAGTCTATAAACTAAGGAATAATCATACATAAATCTTTGTGGATGTTCCATATATATTTACTTCTTGATATCTCCATGAATAAAAGTGCTCTTTAGATCCAATTGATGAAAAACCCAATGATGAGTTGTGCTAATCATAATAATGAGTCAAATAGAGTTCATCTTTAAAAATAATGCAAAGGTATCAGTTCAGTCAATGTCAAGAACTTATGAAAACTATGTTTACTATCAGTTGTGATTTAAACATATCCAGTGACCGATCTAATGCAATTTTTGTAATAGATCCATCTACATCAAACAATTTTTGTTCCCTTATAAAGGGGAATAAAATCCCAAGTATAGTTCATAATCAAGGAACTATACTCTTCATGCATGGTTGTATCCCATTCAAAAGTGACATAAGCCTCACAAAATGACTATTGATTGAAGGTAGTGGAAATTAATACATATGAAACACCTTGAAACTATGAGTGTGTCTACCTTGTATTTGATGGATCCCCAACCTAATCACTTTCAATTTTGAGTTTTTGTCTATCCCACAAAATCCTTAATGTTAGAGAGTTGATAGGATATTCCTCAACCTCTAAAAATGGACTAGGAGAATAAGGATGGGAATCTCTATCTCTGCTATCATCATCTAAACTTGAAAAAAAACCCCATCATTAAGAATCTTATCTAGGTGATTTAAATCATAAAAATTATCATCAAATACTAGCAAGACCAAGGAGGATGATGAAGTGTTAAGTATGAAGTTTTAAGGACCCTCTTTAAAATGAACACTTCTGTTAATGATAGACTCATGTTTGGTAAGATGAATAACAATGTATCTATTAACACCATATAGATAGCCAATAAATAAGTAAGGTCTACTCTATGGATCCATTGCCTTTCATTTATTCTTATAAATATGGGAAATATCTAGAGCTTGAAACACTTTCAAGTGCTTAACTATGAGTTTCTAACTACTTCATGTTTAAAAATGAATGAATCATTTTAAGGCTTGATGAGGTTCAAATGTAAAATGCAAAATTAATTTATTATGCTCAATATTTAGGTACAATATATTTGGAGTGTATCATATAGTTTGTCATTTACTTCAAGGATCTCTTCTTGTGGTCTACCACACCATTCTAATAATGACTTTATGAAATTTTACATTATAAATCAATCCCTTTTTAAGTGAAAAACTTCTAAAAATAATGAATGACATAATCTACACCATTGTTTGTTTATAACACCCTGATGGTTTTCCTTGATTATTTCTCCACAAGAGCTTTGATGTCCTACAAAAGTTTAAAAAGTTTAGACTTTTGTTTGAGAAAGTATACCCATGTATACCTTGAAAATTCATCAGTAAAGGTAAGAATATATCTAATCCTAATAAATTAAGTCTATGGAAATGGACCAAAAATATCATTATAAATGAGCTATAAAATCTGTAGAGTTTTCCATGATTTTACTTATAATGTTCTTCAGGATGTTTACCATGTATGAAACCCTAGAAAACACCATTAGTAAACTGGGCATGGGGTAATCCTATAACCATATCATACTGATTAGTTTCTCCAAGTAGTGATTATTAAGTGGCCAAATCATTCATTCTATAGCCTACCTACCCCATATGAGTGAGTGAGTAGTCAGTAGATTGGTGATTAGGAGAAACATGTGATAAAGTATACAACTATGATTGGTTATTTTCTTCCTCAAATTCTACTATATAATTACTATGTAACTTGTTGATAACTACAAAATTTGGGGTAAATTAAACTTTCTTTCCTGATCTAATGTGGTTGATCTGATAAATAGGTAGGAGATTAGTTGGCAGTGAGGGAACACATATAACATCCTAAAAGGTTCCATTACTCACTTCAATGGACCCTCTTATATAAAATTCTAGAGAAGTATCAACACTTATCAAAGTAGAAGGCATAGAACATGGCTCTAAGGATGAGAAACAATCACATGATGAAGTCATGTGATGTGAATCACCAGAATCAATCATCCATGTGGAAGGTTGAGATGCAAGTGCAATAAGGGCCTTGCATTTACCTTTCACTTTACCACTATATTTGAACTTAGATTAATCCAGAGCTGATGAAATTTGTGTGATGAAATATAAGATACTTATATTATTCATCTCAATATTTTTTATTAAGTGGTCTATTTATTTCTTCTATGTTCCTCGTGCCTAGTTATCTTGAAATAGACACATTTTACCTTCTTTATCTTAGGTTTTGCATATTAATATGAGGTTTTAGTTATATTAGCTTTGGATTTAGCATATTTTTTATGACCTTTATTTTACTCATAGTCCTTTTTTTATTTTTTATCTTTAATATTTGAAGCCTTCTATTTTTCATGACTAACAATTAGGGCATGAGACTTAGAAGAATTCAAAATACCCATATAAATTATCTTATCTTGATCCATATTCAGGTCTTTTTAAAAATCATCTAACGATGGCATGGCCCATGTGGATACTAGGATACTCTTAGTAGTATGGAAGGTAGAGATAAAAGTAGAATAATCTGGACCTATCTTGACATGAATTGAAAGAATCGATTCTTCATCCTTTTTCTCTATGCCACATAATTTAAATTACAACATAAGTGACTTAAATTTGGTGAATAATTCTTGTATGGTGTCAATGTTTCTTAAAATCAAACTAATGATCTCATTCTCTAGCTCATAACCACTCATGACATCCTACTTCCCAAAGATTTCTTCCAAAATACTCTAGATCTCATTTAGTGATTTTGTAGTTTCAATGTGAAAGAGTAAGTTAGGAGATATAGATAAACATAATAAACCATAGGCCTCATCACATCAATTAAACTAATTAATCTTTTTTACATCAAGAGTTGGTTTAGTTTAACTACATATAATTATTTTTTGTAAACCTTTAATCAAAATATTTGTACTTTAGTTTTCCACTCATGATAATTGTATGGAGTGAGAATTAGAACCAAATTATAATTAATAGTGTAGTAAAAGATAAATATTTAAACAAATGGAAGTGAAAAAGAGAAAACATAACACAAGGTAAATCTCCTAAAATTATTAGTAATAACCTCCTATACTACATAAGTTTGACACTTAATATTTTATTGCATATAAATTAAAACTTTTAGTGCATATATAATTGACACTTTGTAATTAATACATATGCAATTTGACAAGGTTTAAAACTACTCCATACATATCAATAAAGAATATGTAAATACAAATATCTCAAAAAAACACACAATTAAATAATTTTCACCTCAAAAGGAGATATCTCCAAAATGTTGTGTGCTTTACAATTTTTTTCCATTAATTTTTTCTTAATTATTGCATAAAATAAATTTAGGCTTTGACAATTTTGCAAAATAATTTTTTACACAATAAATTATGCCAAACCTATTTATCCCTTTTGGATTAGTTGTAACCATGGGATAAAATCTCATATGATTAGGGGCTAAGCTTTATAAATTTGGTGTTCTAGGGATTATGCAGAGTTAATTGTGGTTATGCAAAGTTAACCTTTAAATAATCAATAATGGTTGGCTTCCCTTGACTGCATGTGGCTTAAATTTTCTGATGTATTATACATTTCACTCTATATGTAGTTGGTCACTGACATGTTTGTAGTTATGAATACATCCATTAATTTATATTGTAACCAATTAAAAAATTCACACCATCCATAATGTTTAACCCATATAGGCATAAAAATTGATAGTAACACATATACATGATCAGTTCAATAGTTTTTGTGGTTATAGGTAAGCCTCATTAATAGATAATGCATATAGTTTATAGGAGGTATAAATCATCACAATAAACCAAAAGAAATTTGAAGTACAACAATAGGTATTCAAACCGTGTAATATGACTTAGTATCCACCATTACACAATACACACAATAACAAGATGATAAAAATATGTCAGAGATTATAAATCAAACCATAATAAATACCATCACACAAGACACATAGGAGTAGAGATACCAATATAATCCAACGATATAGAGTGAATAAACCCTTGTGTGCTCCATAGGATAAAAACACATAGTATGTTGTTCCACATAAATTGAGGTCATGCATATATATATATATATATATATATATATATATATATATATATATATATATATATATATATATATATATATATATATATATATATATATATCTCCAGAATGGTTTATGAAATACAAAATGGTAATATACCTAGTAAATTTTATGGAAAACCCTAGAAAATGCAAAATTGTACAATGAATAGTGTGGAATAGTACTTGGGTATACCAAAAACTTGAAGCAAATGAATTTTTATAAAAGCAATACATTTTGACAAATCAATAGGTGATCCTAAGGTTTTAAGGCCTTACAAACTCAATAGATTAGGTTAGAAGACATGAAAAATTCACTTATACAAAGATCATATCCCTCATTATTTTCTCATTCTCTTGATCATCCAAAGATGCAAGAACAGAACATACTAAAAAATTAAGGTTCTATAATATGAAAAATCAATTAATAAATGTTAAAAAATTAATTAAAATAAAAAAAGTTATTTTTTTTACAAGAAACCACTCTAATACCATGTTAGAATGAACCATGATTGTCAAAATGGGCCATGATTGAAAATTGGTGACATTTGAACACACTAGACTTTTAAAATGTGAAAATATAAAGTCTTGAAGTAAAAGAAGAACCAAATAAGAATATAATAATAGATTGTTAATAGATTCAATGAAAATAACTTTGAGGAGAGGTACATAAATACATAGAATATTGGCATAAATCTATCTAAATTTGGCAATGTGAACACATGATAATTTCCAAATGGATAGAGAACACCATGTGCAATATATAAACATTGCTTGGTAGATATTAAGTGCATACACACAACCAGTTCTAATACAAATTATACATATTGATGTGTGACCTAATGATCTAATTATTACACCTAATGACATAAATATTACACCTAATCAAGCTAAATATGCATGTAGTAAAAACTATAAAATGGAATAAAAAACCTACACTAATAAAGTAACCATATGAGGAAATATTAAAGTATTTTTTGTAACATTAATAGTGTCAAATTTTTTAGCTTTTAGGTAAATTTTTTTGTCCATAATATGATATTTTTATTCCCTTTTAGTTTGTTCTTGCTCTTACTCTACATTATGAGTATGAAGATGACTAAGGCTTGGAGTTCCAAAGTTTCCTTTTGGGAAATATCAAATGCAACCTCTTTTTTTGAGTCATCCTCATAGTTTTCCTCCAAATTTTCCTCTTCTATAGATACATTTAAATGATCTTATAATAGATATTATTATATATACTCATCTTCTAAGTCATAATAGGTGATGCCTAGTGATGAACTCGAATAGTGAGATGACCTCTTCTCTACTTGTGTGACCTCAGGGTCCTGTTGAATGGTAGGTGAAGAAATCCTCACATAAGTTATCATAGGAGTATTAGTTTTAATGTATATTTAGGATGAGGGGGAGGGGAATTAATAACCACTAAATCTTGAGGAGGCAAGACCATGGCAATTACTAAAGTGAAGAAAAATGTATCTTTTAGAAAAAAAGGTATTCCTATGTCTAGAGAATGTTAACTGTATCCTTTGGATTTGGGACATTATTTCAAACCCTTGAATTAATTTTTTTGTCAATTTATGCCTATAGATTATCTTATTATTGAGGTTGGTCAAATTATTTAGGGGCCTCATCCTTCAACTCTTGCTTTATCTTAATTAATCATCCCTTGTAATGGATGGATCATATTGGATCATCTTAACAATCCTTATACACATCTCATCATTTATCATCCTTATATATAATTTAGAGTCATCCTCATGTTTTAAAAATATCAAATCATAAATTCATATTTGTAAATTTGATAGTTTTTCTCAAATTTTCTTTAAACCTTATTTAAATATTGCATTATTACCTTTATTGGTCCCAAAATATGAATTCAACCAATTTATACATAAAGTAACATTTGTGTTTTGATGTGTTGGCCAATTTTTCCTGATTCTGGAACTATTGCCTCCCAATGTTGAGGGTTGTCTTATAATAATTGGCCAGTCTAGCCATTCTCAGGTTCTCATCCACACTATTAGATATTTGATAATATATCTCCTGGTTGACTAATTTTTTAAGCACATTATTGGGAATATATAAAGGCTACACCAATGTAACCTCAATTATGATAATTATGTGGTTTGGATAGAAATAATAATCACCCAATGACTTGAGAAATCTCTTGATCTCTATAGATAGTCTTGCCATTGGTTGTCTATTTATTACCTTGTAAAACATGGGATAGAAATTGTCTACTATCCTTTACATATGGTACATATAATTATATTTTAAAGATGATCAAAATATTCAAATATATTTTTCATCCTTTTAGATCACAATAAGGGGTCTTGATAGGCCTAACAATCCCATAAATAACATCAACAAAATATTCAAAATCATGTAAAAGTTACTTTTTGTTTGGTCATGCATGACCCTATGTGTTTTTAAATTTAAACTTATTGATTCCCCAAATGGGGAAATGCACTTTCCTTTTATAATTATACACAAAAGTAGGACCCAAAAATTTTCCACATAAGATATGCATGGACTCCCTGGAGTGTATTTAACAAGGGCATGGAAATTCAGACACCATGTCAAAATTGGGTAATTGGGATCCTATTGTTCATATCACAATTTTTTAGATCTGATCTCATCTTATCAGGGCACCCCTAATACTATTATATTTGAACCACTCATTGACTATTTTCTTTTTGTAAGGGATGTCTGGTTTCAACAATCTACAATATTTCTAAAAATATAGGCCGACCACATATGCCACTCGCTGTGTATTATTGTTTTCCTGAAAAATATCCTTTGTACATGTGACTTCCATAAATAAATTGTTAACTAAGTCAACATAGGGAAATACCTCAAGC
The DNA here is from genome assembly GCA_037957365.1 of Torreya grandis. NCBI lineage: Eukaryota > Viridiplantae > Streptophyta > Pinopsida > Cupressales > Taxaceae > Torreya > Torreya grandis. The sequence goes on from JARHVA010000759.1 coordinate 1,635,228, forward strand.
TTAGTCATTTCTTTGTGAATTTTGACATCTTTGATTGAAAGTAGATCATCTCTATATTCCCTCTCATCAAGCATTATTTTCTCCTCATCCTTTTATGTTTAAATGGCCTTGGTTTCTGTATAAACTGATGAGTAGTAATTTAATGCATTTCTTTGAACCACCTGGTCTAATTTTATATTATTGAATTATTTTTTGGTCCCAAATTAGAAATTGAGGGAGCATGCTCTAGGTAATTAGCTTCTATTTTTGTGTTAACTAGGATCTATATTTAAATTTATAATTATGTATTTTAGTCAATATAGAGATCTAGATATTAATTATTAGGCTATAAGATTAATAATGTGATTGAATTTGACTTGGAGCACATTACACAGTTCATTTGTTAGTGACAATTTTTTCCTTAAATCTTCCATACATGATAATTAATTATAATATAACAATATCCATCACTCATCCATTCTAGTTTGAATTTAATTTTATGATGTAATATTTAATGGGTTTATTTGACACATGGTGTTCTTTTGTTACTTTTGATTGCTTAGTCACCCATTTGAGTTTTAATGTTCATTCATATTTTATAATTATCACTATGTTAGTGATTCAAAACCTTTATATTTTTTATTTTTAGATGACTGTGCTAGTAGCCTCTATATATGTCATTTTAGGACACATGGCATCTTTTCTCTTTATCACCTGGTTTGTACCTATCGTTGCATCCCTAGGTCATGTTAGTGTATAGAGTAACAAGGTGATGACACGTGGCATGATAGGTAGTAGATGATCTTATTTTATGTAGACACATGGAGTAATTGGTGAATGACATGTGGAAACTAACTTTGTAAAGGATAGCATGTGGTATTTTATCATTATGTTAATTAATGCCTATCTTTGAACTCTATCAATTTATATATTGACCTCTGTGAAATGAGATGGTGACAAGTGTAGAGTTATTGATTAGTCGTTTCATCACTTATTTTTTGTAACTTAGAGTTTCAACCCAAACCTCATGATAAATTAACATTGAGACACATGGAGTGATCTAACTTTGTCTCTTGATTGATTTCTTTCATAACTTAGATTTTCTTTGAAGACCTCTGATGGAGATGGTGACACTTGGCAAAATCTTGTGTAGTCGATTGGTAATTACTTTGTAAGACTTGTATTATTGAATTATTTTTCTAGATACAAAGAATATGTGATTCTTAGAGTGATCTAATTTAGTTGGGATAATTAATATATTTATAGATTGGTATATTTAATAGATATCAATAGTTGATGGGATTTTTTAGAAGAAATGATATGTTTCAATTTGAATCTGACATGTGAATTTCAAAACTAATAAACTTCAAAAATAATGATTAGCTCATTTAGTTAGATAAGTTTATTAGAAACACAAATTAAATTTTTAATTAATTTTTGCCTCCATTTTAAAAAAAAATTATAAAGTAATTCATGAATGACATGACTTAGGCTTTAGCATGTTTGAGTTTGAAATCATTTTAGGGTCAATTTATGTATCAATGGAGTCCAAACATAGGATTTTGAAGGATAAAAGATACCTATTTGAATTTTTTTAAAATGGGGTGTGTTGGTCACAAAAAAATATGATTCAATGGGGAAACACTCTTGAGTATTTAAGAACCCATAATTTTATCTTAACTATGATGCAAAACTTCATACATTATAAAGAAGAAATAAACAAGTCAAAAAATTGAAATGGACATCAACATAGTCATGTAACATATTATCTCTTCTCACTTTTTTATATCGTGTATGGTTATTCAAAGGTTCATTCACCTCATTATGAGTTTTTTGACAAATATTAAACAAAATTTAAAGTCCTTTTGCCTTGTGTTTCTCAAGCTACTTTAAAATTATAAGTACGATGTATGGGAAACTGACATCATTTTACTTCTAGCCAGATGTCTTTATCCATGATAGAGATACATATGATTCCACACTAATCATTTATTTTATTCTATCCAAATGTTTATATCCTTGATAGATATTACTTGAATCACCCCTCTTCCATGATTTTTATTTGGTACTTCTTTGAAAGAAGGGTTTGGAACCATTACTGGCTATGTGTGTAGGAATAAAATAATCATAAATTAGATATTTCACTCATATTTTATTTTTCTTAATGTTTATTATCTCTCAAACAATTTTTAAGCATGTAAATGTGCAATTTATCTTTCAAAATGAGAAGTATTTATAAAATTTACAAGAAAATATCAAAGTAACTTCCAACAATCTAATAAATTTATTTAGTTTAAGTAAAAAATTCCACTCAGTTATGATATGCAACTTAATTAAAAAATAAGATTCATCATGAGTACATCCATGAATATCCTTAAGTGTGATTAATTACCCTCTAGAATAAATTTTGGAAGTTTGTCTACAAGTGGTCATAATGACCTTATTTGAAACACAACTAACTAATGGAAATATAATCTAGGAAAGCATGAATATAATCTAAGAAATCAATAAATATAATCTAATAAAGAAGGAAATATAATCAATCAAAGTAGGAAATCTAATATAAGAAAGGAGGAAATCTAATCTAAGAAAGCAATAAATATTATTTAAGACACAAAGATTTTTAATCCATTATTTATAAAAAATTGGAACTCATAGTCATTATGAGATGCTTCCAATTAGAGCAGTGATGAAATAATGTTTTGATAAATTCCCTTTTACTTAAAAATATAGATCACTATCTTGAAAACCTTTCAGTCAAAAATCATTGTTACCCAAAATATTAAAAATCTGATATGCTCTAATCCATAAAGGGGTGAACTTATCGTGTTGTTCTTTAATCTCATGTGCTTTACCCCATAATAAGACTAAGTTTGAAATGATAAAAACTTGTATTTTTGATCTTTTGCCAAACCATCTTTTGACAATGTCTTGATATTTTCTAAAATTATTTAAGTCTTCTATTTATACATCTTCCATCTCAACAATGTCTAGTAGTATTCACTAAATCTTGCCAACATATTCCATATACGCTTGCATGAATTGGTATGTTGATAACTTAATATTAATTAGTAGAATAGGTTGTTTTCTATACACTAACAAAAAATGTGAAGCTTTGAGAGCTTGTTTATGCCTAGTTCTATCAGCCCATAATGCATACTTTTGTAATACGTGTCATTTACTTGGTTTAATTTATATTGATTTATTTATGGCATCTATCAAATTATTGTTCATACATTCAGTAAATCCATTTCCTTATGGCTTATAATATGAATAAAACTTAATAATAATATTATTGTTATAGACCCATTAAGTAAATTTTGTATATTGAAAATATAGACCATTGTCACACACTAAAAAATTGGTGTTCCAAGCCTAGTCAAAATATTTTGCTCAAGGAATTAGATCACATATTGTGCTCTAGTGTTTTGTAGTAAAAATTTTAGTCCATCTAGTGCAATAGTCAATGGAGTTTAGCACAAACTCGTGTCTAATTGATGAATTGGAATTATTTATGCCTACAATATCTAGACCCCATTGTGTAATAGGACATCTTTCAATCACAGGTTATAAAGACATGGCTACATGCATTTATATTTTCCCAAATACTTAGAATGACAAGCGATGACATGACTGTGTGCATCCCTTAAAAATAATAGGCCATCAATGCCATACAATGTTTTGATATTTTTTAATCTATCCTTTGATTCTTATATTAAATATAAGAAAACATAATGTTACAAATAATCTAACACTACCCCTCCTTATTTGTCAAAAGGGTACAAATGTTATTGGATTTAGCATGGAGAATAGTTTAAATTCTTTAGTATTCCATTTTCTCTTCAAGCTAATCAATCATATTTATGGAACTATGTTGTTTAGAGCATTGAGAATAATATTATTTAATGGGTCATTAAACCTCTCTCACTCATTACTAAGATCCAAGTGTGCCCTGAGATCCTTCTAGTAACCCATGTCTATCATTATTCATGGTTTTCACCTTATGATGTTGCATATACTAATCTAAAGTGTCTTCTAAAATATTTCCTTTAAGCCAATTCTAAAGATGCTAAGGGATTTCATAAACTCGCATGGTGTGTATGCTACATTCCTAAAGACTTAGGTGATCTTGGATTTTTTGATGTTAAATTCCAAGGTATTGACCTTTGTGTCATGTGGATTATTTAATTCCAAGAAGAAGAGGATGCTTTGAAAATATTTCTTTGCCATTGCATTTCTAAAGACAACCCTTATGACAAGATGAGTTGGAAGGGCTTTGGTATTCAGTCTCTTCTTATTATTCAGTTCCTTATCAAAACTATTGTGTCCCTTGTGGCTTAGAGTATATGGAAAGCCTAGGAAGTGCTTAAGCCTCACATAATTTTAGATGGAATATGGTTTAAAATCTAAGGTCTCTTTTAAATCTCACTCTTTATGGTGGTCCCCAGTTCTCCCATACTATGGTGTTCCATTTCCATTATCCTCTAGGTCAAGAGTCTTATGTTTTTTTATGAAAGGGATACAATTTATTTCAAACCTAAATCTAAAATGGTCTTGCAATTTCAACTTAATAGTAGTGATCTTTATTCACTTACTAAGATTCAAGGATGTATCCTAGATAAACACCTCTAAAATTAAATGGGAGTGCAATCACCTCCCAAGTGTTGGACTAAGAAGTGGATTCTTGAGACCCATTTTCACTACTATAAACCCCACATTGGTTATCAACTACTCTCTCCTCAACTCATTTAAGTGGATTCTATGAATACTCAGTGAAAAGTTAATCATATGCAAAGACTTAAGGTTGAAGGGTTGCCATAATTTAGAAATCAATTATTGAATTCAAGTAGGCACATTTCTTATGGTTTATCTTACACCAAGGTGTACATGTTGGTAGCCAACTTTTTTTATTTGTGTGTACCCAATCTTTTATGCTTGTCTTACATGCACCTAATTTTGATCAAGAAATTATCAGGGTGTTTCAAGCATAGTTAGATATTCTGAAATTGGGTTCATAAATTTTTTCAACCATTTATTTTAAAATTGTTTTCCTATAAAATGGGTGTTTTTAAGAAATCTAACCATACTATGATAGACACATAAATCCAGTAATAAATGTTTAACAATGTCAAATTTAACCAATCCTTAACATATATGACTTACGCACACACAATTGACTAGTGCTCACCTTTAACCATTCTATTTATGTATTGGCTTTGTCTTCCCAATTTTTTTCTTTCATATACAAAATCTCCATAATCTATTTTTAATTTTTGTATTACCCTAAATAAACTCTCTCTCACTATTTTCTCCTTCCTAGACAGTTATATATATATTTCTTAGACAGTTATATATATATTTCTTAGACAGTTATATATATATGAATGGTGTGTAAAAGGATGGTTTTGAAAGACACCCGCACCCTTCTACAATAGAATGTTTAGCAATGAAAGTCCAAACGGTACACCTCTGACAACGTAAAACAGAACCTGCCAAAGATAAACTGTAAACAAATGGCAGACGAACAACAAACAAGAAACCATAACAGAAACTATGGCCGTCCAAATACTTCCCCTCTATGGGAACGGAGGGTTGTGTTCAACAGATCTAGGCCCTTCTTAACAAGACCATTCATTTTTTTACTTACAACAGCCAATTCCCCACCCTCTCCTAAATCTGGATGGATGAGAATGGTGACTTCAGTTGAGCTAATGGGTTGAGAGCTCACTGATGGTGCATGAACCACTGAACCTAGTTTTGTTGCTGAAAATGAATCTGTGTTCTCTTTCATTCCCTGGATTCTTTTCTTCAATGACATTCCCCAGCTTAGATTTACTCTCATTTAATATTCTGGTAATTTGGTTCTATTTAGGCGATTCAGCATCTAGTCCAAGTCGGATTCCTTACTTTCATCATCACCCAAGACATTGACAAGACCAAGTACTTCACCTAAATCCGTCGCAAAATCGTGGTCAGGTAACGTCGCCGAAGGCAAGACCAAGTACTTCCGGGAATCCAGATCCGTAGCAAAATCGTGTACAGGCGTCAGTCATTGCAGCCTCTGGCACAAGCGCTCTATTCTTTGAAAGCCCACTAACTGCCAATCCCTCTGACAGTCTCCCTCCAACCTTCGTCGTCTTGCCATTCTGCATAGTTTCCTGCATTTTCTAGTTATTTCCTATTTCCTCCTAGACAGTTATTACAAGTATTATCCACCTTGGTAAGATGGTATTACAAAGCTCTAATGCTATTCAAACACGTTGTTTTACTCATAACTCGATAAATATTAAGGATACGTTCGTTTTCAATAATTTGAATGAAGTTGAACAACAGCTGGCCCATAAAAGATATGCAAAACAAGATACCTTAAGTCATATAACAGTTTGGAAAAAAACAGATAAAAAGTATATATAACATCCACAATAGAAGGGCAGCCATTCATTAAAATTTACATTGGAACCATCAATAACCACCGAATATATAAGACATTGCTCCATCTGCCTTGTTTATTTGCAAAAACTTATTAGCGGAATGATTATAAAGCTCATGGCTTCTCTCCTCTTCCTCTTCAGCATTCTCATAGTCCTCATAATATTCTAATAATTCTTCCCTTTGAAAACCATATTCTTTATCTTCATTGCTTTCAGCTATAGCATAAACTGCATCTGAATTCACACCAAATCTCCAACTTATCAGATCAGTACATGGCCTATAAAAATCTAAGTACATTCAATAACTCTATTAAAGGTCAGAAAATATGTACATAGATAGAGTCCACTAGCATTGAAAAAGTAAATAGTAAATAGAGTAATCTTACCAAGTCTATGCAGTCGATGCGGAGTAGAAGGAGAATCTCCCACAACTCTGGGCCGGCAGTTTAATGGAACAATTAAAAAAAAACAGCAGTAAAACTGAGGAGAAAAGGAGGGACTCTCTGAGTCTCGCCATTTAATTCTGGACGGTTTTGATAGCGTTAAACTTGGTTTTGAACCTTTTCTGTGTTGTATTTATAGATTATAAGATGCTTCAAGACAAAATGAAGCACCTAATAGTGAAAAGAAAAAAGTAAGTACTCAAAGGAACAAGTCAGATGTGATTATTTGAGTTGACATAATATTTTTAGTGGTTGGTGGTGACCCAAACACCCATCAAATCACCCAACAAGTATGGCAAATTAAGTTCAAAAGACTAGTTCCACATAATATTAAGATAACCAACTGATATCTAACATTATGGGTCAAGTCAATGTAAAATTACATCATATAAACATGGCTTGGAAGAAATAATTGTTTCAAACCCATTGATGCAAAAGGGATTATTGTAACTAATAATTATTTCAATATATCGAGTCAAATTGGTACCATCCATCATAATTGAGTTTTCATCTTTAGAAAAAATATTTATGAACTCTCAAAAAATCATATAGCAACTTTATTTCTAGCAACACTTGTTGCCAAAGTTAGCTCCCATTAGCTATTGGTGCAAAACGAACTCTTGAAGCTCTATGTAGGAGTTTTGTAAGATACTTGTAACAACCTCCTAAATAGTTTTCAGGTCATTATTAAGATAGAGCTAATCCATAATTAATACATCTAATTCATAATTAAACATATTTCATAGTTCAAAGGAGGTGTTAAATGTAAGGTTGAGATGAACATTTATGAAAATCTAAAGTGATGGCAACTATTGTTGCTTTGCCATCTAATACTACCTATCACATTTATTTTTCATGCCTCACTATATAATATCAAATTAGAATAAATCAAATTAAATATCAAGATTTTAATTCTTTGAAATGTTGAAAAAAATCATTTTAAAGTTCCAAAAAATAAACCCATGCAATTAAATTAAATTATTTAGAAAGTAAAATTTAATAAAGCTTTCCAAACATTAAGTGCATTGCAATGTTGCATAATAAATACTATATATAAATATATTATAATTATAATTATTTTATAATGAATAATAATGGACGAGATGCTTTTACTTTGGAATACAAAAAAATCTGTTAAGTAAATTAGACAAAAACTTCTAAAAAAATAAATGAAGACGATAAAAAAACCTAAAAAACCAAACAACTATCAAACCACCTTACAAATATGATAGCTATAATTTAAAAAACTAGTTTTACATAATATGAAGACCACCAATTGATACTTGAAATCAAAATTCAAGGCACTGCCAATTTACAAGATAAAAACATGACTTAAAATATATTTTTTTAAACTCACTAATCCATTATTCATAAAAAAATATTATAACTAATAATTATTTTAATATATTAAATTAAAAAATATCCTATACCATAATTTAACCTTTACCATTAGAAATTTTTTTTTTTTTTGGTTATAAAAAAACCATATAAATGCTTAGTTCCTTGAATCAGCTGAAACCAAATCAACTACCATAATATATTGGTGTAAAATGAACTTTTAAAGTTCTATACAAGGGTTTTGTAAGAGGCTTTCATTATTCTCTTCAAGAAATTAGTAATAAAGTTCAAAATCATCTTGATTCCTTCATGGGCCATTCTCCGTATTGAATATGTCACTAAGATCCCAAGAAATAGGTCATCCAAACTAATATGACATCCATGAGGACCCATAGTTCACTCCTGTGCTTATTTCAAAACAAAATTGTCCTTGAAAGCATAATGAAAAATCCTTTAAAAAGTTTTTCTTCTGGGCTTTTTTACCATTATCATAAAGTATGATGGTGCTAAAATCTATGTCACTAGACCTTGAGTGGAATGGAAAAATCTATGAAAATTAATGAAGATCCATATGACTTAAATAAATATTTTTATATTGATAGGCATTTGTTTATTAGAATGGGTATTTGCATATTTCCATGTGATCGTTTAGTTTTTTTTTTCCATCTCCGATATGATAAGTATGATAACCCTTAATATTTGTATCATTTAAATATATTTTTTGGTTTTATATGCATTTGTTTATTGGATTGAGCCTCATGTTTTATATTTGATTCATAATTCATATTATATATCGGAAAATGAATATAATTACATTTATTTGTTTCAAATATGAGATGTATATTAGTTTAATAATATTACAGGTTTTGAGGGTTAATGTGATAAAATGGTTAATACAAAAAAGTGAGTGATTAATAAATTAAATCAATTAATAAATTGAATATATGATAAAAATATTTTTTAACTATAATAATAAATTATTTTTACAGATATTTTTTTAATCTTAAATACAATTAATAATTGTTAGCTAAATTAAATATTTTTACAAAAATGTAGAAATTTTATTAATATTCATTAATTTTGATAAATTAAATTATGCCTTGATTAAAATAAACTCAAATTATACCTTCAATATAATAAACTCCATACTAAAAAAATCATTAATATATCCTAACACTCAAACAAATTAAGAAACTACATAATAGATATGATTATTTCATTTAAATTAAAATTTAAACATAATTTATTTATATGCATGGGAATGTTATTAAGTGGAAGGTGACTTATGTGAGGATTAGGTTAATTTTATTTTTTATTAATTTTTTAATAGTTTAATAATAATTTAAAAAGTATATAATTTTTAATTTTTTTAATTTTTTAAATTATTTTATTTTGAGTGATTATGGATAAATTAATGATTCTATTTTTAATTCATAATTAACATAGAGCTAATTAATCAATATTACATCATAGTTAAACATGATTTACAGTTCAAGGCAAGTGTTAAATGTAGGTTTGAGATAAGCATTTACAGAAATTTGAAATAATGGAAATTATTGTTTATTTTCCATCTAATACCCTATATTACATACATTTCCCTTGCCTCACTTCATAACTTCAAAGTAAACATAATCAAATTAAATATATTTTTTTTAATTCTTCGAAATGTTTACAAAATAAATTTAAAGACATGAAAAAAAATGAATACATGCAATTAAATTAAATTACTAGAAAAGTGTGAAATATAAAAAAGCTTTACAATCATTGTACACACTGAAGTGTTGCTTATATATATATATATATATATATATATATAGAGAGAGAGAGAGAGAGAGAGAGAGAGAAGAGAATGATAAAGGAAGAAGATGCCTTACATAGTAATATAAAAAGATTTGATAAATAGATCAAATTAAAAAAACATGATGACTAAAAGAGGGAAAATGGATCCAATAAAATATCCCAAAATGTGAAAAAGTCATAAAACCACATAATTATGAAGGCCAAAGTTAAGGATCAATTCCACATAATAAATACCACAAACTAATACTTTAAATCTCAAGCCATGGAAATGAAAAAATACATTATAGAAACACTTATTGAAATAAAGTATTACTTCAAGCTCATTGATCCACCTTCATAAAGGATTATTATAAATAATAATTATTTCAATATATCAGGTCAAAGTGGTATCATATATCATAATTGAGTATTCATTTTTATAAAAAATATTCTTGAGAATTCTAAAAATAATAGAAAGGATTAGTTTCTTGCACCATTTCTAGATAAAGTTAGCTGCCATAATTTGTTAGTGAAAAATGAACTCCCAAAAATCTATGTTAGAGTTTTGTAGGATTCTTGAAACAACCTCAAAAATATATTTTTGTTCATAATTAACATGGGGATAATCCATTACTAACATGTCTAATTCATAGGATAACATAGTTTATGGTTTGTTGGAGGTGTTAAAAGTAGGGTTGAGATAACTGTTTACTTAAATATGAACTAACAAGGACTGATATTGCCTTGCCATCTAATACCACCCGTTACATTCATCTCCATTGCCTAATTAAATAACCTCAATTTTTTTTTAAAAAATTAAATATTAATTCTTTGAAACATTAACATAATTTATTAAAGGTTACAAAAAATGAATGCATGCAATTAAATTAAATTACTTATAAAGTGTCAAATTTAAGAAAGATCTCCATTTGTTACACATAATGGAGTGTTACACATAAACTCACACACACGTAATCTTATTCCCACATGCATGTACACACACGCGCGCGCGCGCGCGTGTATATGTATATATGCATATATATATATATGTGTGTGTGTGTGTGTGTATATATATATATGTATGTATATATATATGTATATGTATATGTATATATATATATATATATGTATGTGTATATATATATATATATGTATGTATATGTATATGTATATATATATATATATGTATATATGTATATATGTATATATATATGTATGTATGTATATATATATATGTATGTATATGTATATGTATATATATATATGTATATATGTATATATATATATATGTATATGTATATATATGTATATGTATATGTATATGTATATATATATATATATATATATATATATATATATATATATATATATATATATATATATATATATATATATATATATATATATGTGTGTGTGTGTGTGTTTATATATATATAATACACACACACAAATATGTATGTATTATATATAGATATATATACATACATATATAAACACACATGTATGTATGCATGTATTTATGTGTATATGTATGTATATATAATAATATTATATATATAAAGATTATAGTTATGATTATTTTATAATGAATAATAAGGGAAGAGTTTTTTCTACCCAGAATACAAAAGGATTTGATAATTAGCCAATACTAAGACAAACACATCCATTAGAGAGAGAAAATGGGGATGAGAAAATAACCCAAAAAATTCAAACTAGCACCAAACCTCCTAATGTAAATATGGGAACCAAATTTTAGATAACTAGTTTCATACAATTTTAAGACCACCAACTGATATCTGAAATCAACATTCAAGTCAACGCAAAATTAAATGATGAAAACATGCTTTGGAAGAAATAATGGCTTGAGGCTTGTTCATCCACCATCCACAAGGTATTACAATAACTAATAATTATTTCAATATAAAATGTTAAAGTTCTAACATCCATAATAATTGAGCCTTCATCCCTAGAACAATATTCTTTAGGTATTGAAAAAATATATAGATGGTTAGTTTCTTGCACCACTTGTCATTTAAGTTAGATACCATAATCTGTTGGGGAAAATTGAACTCCTGAGGCTCTATGCAAAATAAATTTATGATGATTACATTATGTATAACAAATTAGTAATAAACATCAAAATCATATTGATTCTTCCATGGACCTTTATTCTTCTGATAATGCCATTAGGATCCAAATAAACATGTCATCTAGAGTAATATGAAATTCATGAGGACCCATAATTTGATCCTAGTATAATATCTCAAAAATAAATAGCCCTTAAAAACATGATTAAACCCCATTTTTAAAAAACAACAACTTGGGAGATTTTAGACCACCATCTTCATGAGTATGTTTTGGCTGAAATATATGACACCATACCTTGAATGAGAGAGTAAAATATAGGGAAAACTTAAAATAGTTAAGGAAAAATCAACAAAAAAGTGGTCACATTCATCTTGATTGAAACATATGTCTATTTATTTAATAAGTCAATATTAGATCAAAAAAGAGTTAACAAGGGTTAGGATATGGAGATGTCATGAATTATGATAAAAACCTCTTTCCCTTCCATAATGAGGACCACCCTAACTAAAATATGACAGAAGAGGTTGCTTTATCAATAAAAAATTTGAAGTTGGGAGAGAAACTACCAAAAAAAAAAAATTCTTCTTTATTTTCAACCCCCAAGCATTGGTTTATCCATTATTGGAAAATTGGCTGCAATCAAGGTAGATTTTAGTGGTGACTATTTGTTATTTCATGAATATTTGATTTTTGGAAAATTGAATTTGAATTTTTTTGGGTGTAGTACATAGGGCTTATTCACCTAAAATTTTAGGATGTAATTTTTTTTAGGGGTCAACATGTCAATCCTTTACAATAATTATTAGAGTAATAATAGAATTCGTGTTATATATAGTACTAGGGCAATGGAGGTAATTTCTTCACAAAACTAGAGAAAATCAATAATGTATAGGCATGCTACCACCTAGCACCATATTATGGGGCAACAACATGTTGTTGCATGACACCATACTACTAGGTGACATCATTATGCTGTCGGTCAGTAGTAACATGATGTCGGGTGGTAGCATGCTATGACACGACACCATGTAGCCAAGTGATAGCATCGTGTTTCTTGATAGTATGTTATCACTCGACAACATAGTGTTGATCATTAGCATGGTGTTTCTTGGCAACATAATGGTGGGAAATAATATGTTGTCACCTTGCACCATGGTGTAGGGTGACAACATTCTATCGCTTGACAACATGGCACCGGATGGTAGCATGATACCACCCACAACATGGTGTCTGATAGTAGCATGCTACATCCCAGGAGAATGCTACTACCCAACACTATTCTGTTAGGTGGCAGCATCAGGCTTGAGCTAAGTGTGTTGGTGGGTATTTGTATAGAAAACTTAACAAGGCATTTTTTCCCAAATAAACTCAGGTTTGACAAGGCTACAAATTAGATTTGCCTAAACAAACCTAAATGGGTTTTTGACATGGAATCTTAAAATGAACCCTAGATACAATACAAATATTTATAAATGAGGACTCTACATATATCCTAATGAAGGTGACCTTCACATTACCAATTCTCATTAGGTTGAAGGTGAATAGTGAAATAGTTAGCCAAGAAATATGTTGGAGAGTTTTTTTCACTACAGTTATGAGAAAAATAAATAGACTCAAAGAATGGAATGAATTCAACCATATTATGAATAATTTAATTGAGATACCATTGGTTCATTCTACCCATTTTAACAATGTTGATGATTCAAATGTAATCACTTTCAACATTTAATTTTATAAAATATGAGTTAATATAATTTTTAAACCTCTAAGGAAAGCTTGAGATTTATACACATTATTTGATTTCCATGTGATGTTAAAATAAAAATAGGATAACATTTATCCTATATTATTTCTTAAGATACATCCACCTCCTTAAATACCTGGGTTTCCTTTGGATTCCCATAAAAGTTTAGCTTAACAATGTTGTCACTAAGGAGATTCAAACAAGTCATCTTTATTTAGTTTCATTGATGATGAAAGTTGTAATTGTTTTATAATAATAAATATATTAACAGAATATGGTTATCTTAACCAATGATTTTCATTTTAGAAGGAAAGACATTTGCCTTTAAAAACTCTTGAATAAGTGTCTCTTTTTTAAGATTTAGGAGGTCTTCTAAGAGAGATATCTTCTTAAAGTTTTTTTCCCCACTCTCTCACCATAAACTAAATATAATCAAAGACAAATCCATTTCCCAAAATCATTTTACATTATCCCCACCCTCCTTTATCCAATTTATCAATATTTCTTTATCAAACCCTGTAGCCACCCAAAATCTATTCATTTTATTAATCCAATACATCTAATTGTAAAGAAAAATTTTAATTAATGGGGACAAAGTTCGTAGATTAAGATTTATCCTTAAAAAATAAAAAACAATAGGGTAATTTAAATACAATTATTTAGAGTCTATCCCAAAATAAATATTTATTCTTCATGGTAATCCCCAGGTCTATGTTAGCCTTAGGAGTCCATCAAGGGATCCATACTTTTTCTACTAGTTGTAATGGTGTATTTATATAAAATAATTATTATTATTACCTTGCTTCAACAAATAATTTCATCAATGGTCTCCATTCCATTTAATGAAAAAATTATCTTTTAAATTATTGATAGGGTGAGAGTTTAGAGAGTTGTTGAAGTAAGTGAGGAAATATGAGGAATTATTGCAAGCAGAAAGAATCAATATCCTATAACTTCTTTGAAGGCCCCAAACACACTAGTTTTCATCATAGTTATTTTAATCTAATGGTAACCATAGGTTTGATAATTAATCTTCTAAAAATATCAAAGAATGATGATTGCAGAGATGGCTCACACTAGACTATGCATCCTTCAAAAATTTGACAAATATATCCTTTTTTATTTCCCAAAAAAGGGAATTAGAAATTAAGGATTTGTATTTCCCAAGGAAATTCTAGATATGTGACACCCACATAGAATTTTATGTGTGAAAAATACATGTTATATCCTCCACATTATTAAGGTACTTTATTTGCAACAAGATACTATAAATGTTGTCTTTGTCCTAATACAATCTCCATAGAGTATTGGCTTCTATAGTGTTTTAATAGAATTTGAATTAATAGGTGAATTAACCTTGATTCATATAAATGGAATGGAATGAATACATAACTCTATAAATCACTTGTGATAGGCATAATTAAAGTGAAATCACATGGCCATGGTTTCCATATTTATACTATCAGATATGTAGGTAAGGTTAAATCATCACTGAGGTGATACACATAATTAATACCTACAATTAATTTTTTGCTAATGTTGATTAGTAACTTCCCCATCTTTATTAATACATAATGCTTGGTCAATCCACCATTAGTTAGTTAAGGTAAATAAATGTGATATGTGGTATTAGATGGTAAAGTAACAACATTCACCATTAGTTTAAATTTATATAAATGTTTATCTCAACCCTACATTTCACATAAATTTTTACCCATTAAATATGTTTAATTATGAATTAATTGTGTTAATGAACTATAAATTATTTAGGAGGTTGTTGCAAGAATCTTAGAAAACTCCTACATAGAAATTCAAAATTTTGGTTTGCACCAATAGATTATGGAAGCTAAATTCAACAACAAGTGGTGCCCAAAATTAAGCCTCTGGATGGTACTATTTTGAGCTTATATATCTAAATGGTTATTAGTTATGGTAATCCCTTGGGGATTAGTGGGCTTGAATCAACTATTTATTCCAAGTTAGGTTTCCATAATGTAATTTTACATTATCTTGACTTGTGATTTTAGAGAAAGGTTAGTTGTCTTGATATTATGTGGAATTAGTCCTTTGAACTTTGACTGCTATACTTGTTGGGTGTTTTGGTGGTTGTTGGAATTTTTGGAATATTTTCTCATCTCCAGTTACTCTCTTGTAAATGTTTTGGTCTTTATTAGTCTAATATACTTATGAGATCCCTTTATATTCCAAGGCGAGGGCTAGTCTTCCCTTACTATTCATTATAAAATAATCATAATTATAACATATATAATATATTAGAAAACTTCCTTAAATTTCACATTTTCCAAGTATCTTACTTTAATCATATGCACTCAATTTTTATGTCCTTTGACTTTTTTCTCAACACTTCAAAGAACTAAAATCTTGATATTTAATTTAATCATGGTTATTTTGAGATTATTGATTGAGGCAAGGGAAATATATGCAACATAGGGTATTAGATGGAAACACAAAAATGCTCAGAATTAATTTGGATTCCTATAAATTTGTATCTCCATCCTTCATGTAACACTTGCATTGAACAACAAATCATGTTTAACTATGAATCAAACATACAAATGATTGATAAGTCTCATTTTAATTATAGATTAACTATACAATCATTAATTGATCCCTAATCACTTAAAATAAAATAGTTTAAAATTTTATATCTTTCAAATTATAATTTAATTATTTAAATTAATTAGTTATAATTATAAAATAATTTAAAAAAAAAAGAGTTAACCCAAACCACACTTTAATTCACCTTCAACTGAATAACGAATAACATGCCAATGTATATGTAAATAAAATATATTTAAATTATAATTTAAATAAAATAAAGTCCATATCTATTGGCAAGTTTATTAAATTGTTTTCTAAGTCACTTTCAATTGAATAGTATGTTCATGTATATGTAAATAAATAAATTATGGTTAAATTGTAATTCAAATGAAATAAAGTTCATAACTACTGTGGAGTTTCTTAATTTGTTTGAGAGTTAGGATGACTTGATGTTTTTTTTATTGTGAAGGTTATTTCATTGAAGGATTAATTTAATTTATCTAAATCAATAACATAAATTAAAAAATCTACATCTTTACATAAACATTGAAATCTAGACAAAAAAAAATATAAATTATGTCTAACGTAGTTAAATAAATATTTGTAGAAGAGTCTTCTTACCATAAAAAAAATTAATTCACATTATTGATTAAATTTAATGATCACTCACCTTGTGTATTTACTACCTTATCATTATCAAGCCAATCGATTTGTAACAATGACCCTCAAGACCTGCAGTGCTATCGTACCAATGCATGCATCACGTGTGAAGCAAGGAAATTTAACTATATTCATCCTCCAATATCTAATATTAATTTTTGATTACATATGGAAAGTGAGGCTTAATCTGGTAGGCAAACACTATCAACCAAAAAAAATTAAGTAATATTAATCTTCATATTTATCATATCTTAAATACTTAATGCATAAAAAAGGGGAAATAAAAATAACTAAATGATCACATGGCAACATGCAAACACTCATTCTCATAAACAAACACCTATCCCATAAAACTAAAATACACACACACACAAGCCACACTTTAATGCTCACAACAATTAGAAAGCTTCCCTAAATTTTATACTTTCCAAGTATCTTAATTTAGTCATATGCACTCATTTTGTGTCCTTCAATTTTTTTCTCAACATTTTGAAGAATTAAAAGATGGATATTTAATTTGATCGGGTTTATTTTGAGGCTATTCAGTGAGGCAAGGGAAATATATGTAACATGGGGTATTATATGGTAAAGAAAAAATGGTTGACATTAGTTTGCATTTCTGTAAATGCTTATCTCAATGCTTTATGTTTAACTATGAATGAGATGTACTAATGATTATCCCTATGTTAATTAGGGATTAGTTATATAATCATTAGTTGATCCCTAATCACTCAAAATAAAATAAAATTATATATCTTTTAAATTATAATTAAACTATTAAAATAAATTAATTAAAAAAATAAATTTAACCCGAACCCCACTTTAAGTCACCTTCAATTGAATAACATGGCCATGTATATGTAAATAAATTATGTTTAAATTTTAATTTAAATGCCATAAATTCCATAACTACAACCAAGTTTCTCAATTTGTTTGCTATGTCACCAACAACTGAATAACATGCTCATGTATATGTAAATAAATTATGTTTAAATTGTAATTTAAATGAAATAAAGTTCATAACTATTGCGAGTTTCTTAATTTGTTTGAGAGTTATGATGAATTGACGGTTGTTTTGTTGTCAAGGTTATTTTATTATAGACATAATTTAATTTATCTAAATTGGTGAACATTAAGAAAAACTTTACATCTTTATATAAACATTGAAATCTAGTCAAAAAAAATATTAGTTGCATTTAAAGTAACAAAAATAAATATCTGTATAATCTTGTCATTATTGAAAAAATTTATCCACACCATTGATTCAATTTAATGATTTCTCACCTTTTGTATTTTCTACCTTATCACTAACAAGCCAACACATCCATAACCATGACCCTCAAGACCTACAGTGCTACCACACCAATACACACCTCACATCTAAAGTATGAAAATGCAATTGTATTCATCTTCTAATACATAATATGAACTGTTAATTAAATACATAATACAAAACTTAATCCGATAAACAAATGCCTATATTTTATTATTAGATAGGGTAAATAACAAGTTTAAGGGGAATTTGATACCAATACAAAACATATAACAATAAAGTACAAAATGGGTGCCACAACAAGTAGCCCATGAAAAACAAACAACAAATAGAGAAGATTCCACCAATCATTTGCTTCCACAAAATTTTTGCACAATAAATGAAAAATAATAGCCCTCCCAAGAAGGACACGTGGGACCAAACATTGTACAGGTAGGTCAATATATCTAGGAAAGCACAATTCACATCCTACCACTGTCTTCCATGAAACCTTTGCAAAATAGGCAAAAAACTCTACCACCATTAAAGACCAAATAGGAAATAAAGAACCTTCCACCAATTTTTTGCTTCCATAAAACTTTCTCACAACATAACCATGAATTCCATGCACAACCTATATCATGCCTTGTCTGTTCTGCACTAGGCCCCCCTGAATAGAGGGTCATGCTGGACTTAGGTCTTATACCATTTTTCTTCCTCTGCACCTTAGTCTACACCCCCTTGTCTTCTACAGATTTTGTGGCTAATGGTATTAAAATTTAAAAAGATTTGAAGGGTTGAGATTTGTCTTCCGTTGAAGCCATAGCCAATAGTTCTGCCCTTGGTATTTCAATAAGTATATTAACGCCCTTAGTGATAGATGGAAGAGGGGTTTCCAATACTGAGACTAGCCCCCTCACGTTCGTAGTTGGTGGGTTTGCCTTGGAATCCCCCTTTGTGGCAGGAGAGTTGGCATGATCATCATTTAGAGTAGGAGGCTCAGGGTCATTTGAAGATGAATCCAAATCGTAACTCTCATATTCAAAGGCATTCACAGTGAGCTGGGTAGGGTAGAAGTCTAACCACCAATAAGTTTCCTTATTTTTTATACAATTTCTATAGTCTTTAGTCAAATGCCTTGTGTTGAAATAGCTGTGGCATTGGACCGGTAATGCTTCATAGTCGAGGGGTTGGGACCATGAATGGTCACCTACTTACAAGACAACTTTTCAAGTAGATCCTTTGAGGTGTCAACATTACCCAGTATTTTCACAAAGGTGGTGTGAGAAAAAATACTAGTGTCTCGATGTGTTTGAAGAAATTTTTCTAGGGAGTTGCCTATGACTTTAAAGCTAGATTTAGACCAGAATTGGAAAGGGAGATATGTTAGGCAAATTCAGATAGGTCTTTCATCCAAAGGTTCAGTAAGGGGGTTAAAGAAGGGGGAACAAGGTTTCATGATTAAAGGGTGGAGATTAAAACTTCAGAACTAATTTTGGATCAATTCCTTATCCTTGCTGCAATAAAAAACTCTTTGCACTAGGATAAATATTGAACCTACCTTACAAGAGTGGTTGCCATTTTTTCGAGATCCAATAATGGAGGTCTTGGAGTTTTGGCCAGAGATTTGCAAATTTACAAGTGATGCCATAGGATGTAAATAAGTCTTCATAGGAGACCACTTCCTTAGTCTCCTCCTCATCGTAGACCACCACTATAGCAAAAGAAGTGGGATTGAGAGCCTTGGGTGTAGATCTAGGCATCAATTTGGAGGCCACCTCAGTGAAAGATTTTGACTTTGGCTTCAAACCAATGGTGTCTTCCAACCCCATGAAGAAAAAACCCCTATCCACACGGGGGACAAGATCTGAGTTTGGCATCTCCTTCAGATTAGGAGAATTCCCGTTCAAAAAACCTTTCTCCACTCGTGTTCCATTCTTGAACCAGTTTGAGCATGATGATGGGCACTTAGGAGTGGCACCTATTTTGTCCACTAGAGGGAGGCTGCAATGTATGCCTAGAGAGCTTGGTAGGGTGGCCGAAACAACATCCCATCACTGTGAGTTGCTTAACCCAGACAATGTAGGGGGCGGGCGGGGGTGTCGGATGGTCAAGGGTTCATCCCTCCAACAATAAGTAGATCAGACCCAAAAAATGTTTGCCATGTGGCCAATAGGGTTAGAAACATTGGATTTGGGCAAGCACCATCGAAGCAATTGGGATCGCTAAGGAAATTTGAATTGGCCCTAGGTAGGAAGGAGCCTACAAAGCCATTCACCATCAGTGCAATTCCCACCATTGGTTTGGAAACAAATACCTATCAACAAAATAAAAATAAATATTTAAATAATATAAATCTTCGTAATTATCATATCTTAAATACTTAATGCATCGAAGAGGAAGAGGAAAAAAAAACTAAATAATCACATGTCAACGTGCGAATATTCATACTCATAAACAAACGCCTATCAACATAAAAATATCTTTTTAAATGGTACGAATCTTCATGGTTATCCTCACTAAATATTTAAGACACGATCACATGGCAACTTGCAAATACTAAATTGAAAAATGAGCTTCGAACCCTCCCTCGTCACAAATAGCAAGGAAAGCGACGCACTAACAATCACAAAATAATAATATATTTTGTTTCCTTTCAAAACTTCCTTTCTCTAAATACAACAGATATACAGTTCAAAGCCTAGTTTAACGCTATCAAAACCGTCCACAGTTAAATGGCGAGACTCAGAGAGTCCCTCCTTTACTCAGAGACTAAATAGTTTTCAGGGGATTCTATCTATGCTAAGATATACTACAATAGACTTGGTAAGATATACCTCTTTACTAAATAGTTTTTCAATGCTTGTGGACTCTATCTATGTACATATTTTCTGAACTTTAATGGAGTTATAGAATGTGCTTAGATTTTTATAGGCTATGTGCTGATCTGATGACTTGGAGATAAGCTGATGTGCGAGTTCAGATGCAGTTTATGCCAGAGCTGAAAGCGGAGAGAAGCCATAAGCTGATGTGCTGATCTGTGACTTGGAGAATTGGAGAATATGGTTTTCACAAGGAAAAATTAATAAAATATTATGAGGACTATGAGAATGCTGAAGAGGAAGCGGAGAGAAGCCATAAGCTTTATCATCATCCCGCTAAATAGTTTTACAAATAAACAAGGGAGATGGAACAATGTCTTAAGGTATCTTGTTTTGCTATATCTGTAAATTTTGAATAGCATAGGAGCTTTTTAATACCTTTTTAAATTAAAAATTATTAATTTTTTTCTAAAACTATAGTTATGGGAGAAATGGTAAATGTATTTCACAATTATTTAGTTTTTTTTGGTTTTTTAATATTTTTTTTATTGGTAAATCTTTTGATTAATATATTATTTAGTAAATTATTCATGTCTCATAATTATTATCAATGTGAGATTATCTAGATATAATTCAATCATATATTTTAATGTTAATTGCTTTTGTATAAAGTTTCAACTTAACATTAAAATATATGATTAGGCTACCTCACTCAATAACCTCAAAATAAATCCGATCAAATTAAATATCAAACTTTTAATTTTGTGAAATGTTGAGAAAAAAATTAAAAAAACACAAAAAATGAGTGCATATGATTAAATTAAAATACTTGAAAAATGTAAAATTTTAAAAAATCTTTCTAATTGTTATGAACATTAGAGTTTTGCGCATATATATATATATATATATATATATATATATATATATATATATATATATAATTATAATTTTATTTTTATTTTTATGTAAATACGTGTTTGCTTATGAAAATGAGTATTTGTCATATGAACGTGTCTTCAGTATTTAGGAGAGGATAATTATAAAGATTCATATCACTTAAATAAATATTTTTATGTTGATAGTTGTTTGTTTATATAATGAGTATTTGCACGTTGCCATGTGATCGTTTAGTTTAGTTTTTTTTCCATTTCTGATGTATTAAGTATTTAAGTTATAATAACTATGAAGATTCATATTATTTATTTATTTTTATTTTTTATTTTTTATTTTTAATTTTTAATTTTTAATTTTAAGGTGTTTGTTTATCATATTAAGTTTCACTTTTTATATGCAATTGGCAATTTATATTAGATATTGGAAGATGAATATAATTACATTTTTTTGTTTCATATGTAAAGTGTGCATTCATATGATAGTATTGTATATATTGAGGGTCATTGTTAAAGATTGATTGGCTTGCTAGTGATATGGTAGCAAATACAAAAAGTGAGTGGTCATTAAATTGAATCAATGGTACAAATAACTTTTTTTTATGGTGACAAGACTCTTCTACAAATATTTATTTAACTACGTTAGATGCAATTAATATATTTTTGTCTAAATTTCAATGTTTATTTAAAGATGTAGATTGTTTCTTTATGTTACTGATTTAGTTAAATTAAATTAAGCTTTGAATAAAATAACCTCCACAACGAAAAACCATCAATTCATCCTAAATCTCAAACAAATTAAGAAACTCCATGATAGTTATAGAATTTATTTTATTTAAATTACAGTTTAAACATAATTTATTTACATATACATGAACATGTTATTCAACAGGTGACATAACAAATAATTTAAGAAACTTGCAAGTAGTTATGGAATTTATTTCATTTAAATTACAATTTAAACATAATTTATTTACATATACATAGGCATGTTATTCAGTTGAAGGTGAATTAAAGTGGGTTTTGGTTTAATTTTATTTTTTTAATTAATTTATTTCAATAATTAAATTATAATTTAAAAGATAAAAAATTTTGAATTATTTTATTTTGAGTTATTATGGATCAATTAATTATTGTATAGTTAATGCATAATTAACATAAAACTAATCAATCATTTATATGTCTCGTTCATAGTTAAACATGATTTATTAGTCAATGTTGGTGTTACACAAAGGATTGAGATAAACATTTATAAGTATCCAAATTAACACTAAGCATTTTTTGCTTTTCCATCTAATACCCTATGTTGCATAAATTTCCCTTGACTCACTCAATAATCTCAAAATAAACCCAATAAAATTAAATATCAAGATTTTAATACTTTGAAACATTGAGGAATAATTCAAAGACACAAAAATTGAGTGCATATGATTAAATTAAGATACTTGGGGAGAGTGAAATTAAAGGAAGTTTTCTAGTTTTTGTGAGCATTGGAGTGTTACTTGAATATATAATTATGTATATTATATATATTTTTATATTATATATATTATAATTATAATTATTTTATAATGAATAATAAGGGAAGAGTGGCCCTTACTTTGGAATATAAAGAGATCTCATAAGTATATTAGACTAAGAAAGACCAAAACATCTACAAAAGAGAAAAAGGAGATGAGAAAATAGCCAAAAAATGCCAACAACCACCAAAACACTCAATAAGTATGGCAGTCAAAGTTCAAAGGACCAATTCCATATAATATGAAGACCACCAACTGATCTCTAAAATCACAAGTTAAGATGATGTAAAATTACCTTATGTAAACTTGATTTAGAAGAAATAATTGATTCAATCCCACTCGTACATAAGAGATTACTATAATTAATAATCATTTAAATATCTAACCTCAAAATGGTACGATCCATCATAATTGAGTCTTCATCCCTAAAATAAAGCTTCTTGAGGTCTCAAATAACTATATAAAGGCTTAATTTTGGGCACCACTTGTTGTTTAAGTTAGCTTCCATAATCCATTTGTGCAAAACAAACTCTTGAAGCTCTATGCAACAGTTTTCTAAGATTCTTACAATAGCTCCTAAATAATTTATATTTCATTAACATGGTTAATTCATTTAATTAAACATGGCTAATGATTAAAATTTTATGTTAAATGCAGAGTTGAGATAAACATTTACATAAAATTAAACTAATGAAGAATATTGTTGCTTTGCTATTTAATATCACATATCACATTTATTTCCCTTGCCTCACTAATGGTGGATCAACCAAACATTACACATTAATAAATTTGGGGAAGTTACTGATCAACATTAGTGAAAAAGTAATTATAGGTATTAATTACGTGTGATGTATTACAATTTACAGTCATTCAATAATGGAATTGGCCTAATTTTTAGATCATAAAACAAAACCATTATTTTAATTAGTAGTAGTTGGTGTCAACACATTTGGATCAATTTATGGCAACATGGGTTAAATGTGAATGTTGTATGTACTATGAAATTTTTTTAGCTTTTATCATGTGAGATGACAAGGAGAGAGTTGATGCTATGAAGCAATTTAATTAGCAACAACCATTGTAGGTTTACCCATGGGCCATATCTTGATGCTTTGATATAGTTTCTCAGAGGATTTAGGCTAATTCACAATGATATAACTATCAATTGAATCCTCAAACACATTATTTTCCTTCTGTAGACTTACCTAAAAATCCTTCCCAATTAGGATTAAATATCATATGTATATGTATATATTGTCATGCACATTGAACTTCTCTTAATAGTGACACAATGTATCCTCTTACAAGAGTCTA
Source organism: Torreya grandis (assembly GCA_037957365.1). NCBI lineage: Eukaryota > Viridiplantae > Streptophyta > Pinopsida > Cupressales > Taxaceae > Torreya > Torreya grandis. The sequence continues at coordinate 1,660,050 of JARHVA010000759.1, forward strand.
AGAGGTTACATTTGGTTTGGATATGAAAAGGTAGAGTCTATAATACTTTATGGAATATTTAAGTCTGGAATACATGTTAATAAGGCAAGAGGTGGAACCTATCATTCATAGTACATAGAGATTGAATTCTATCTAAAATTGATAACTCTTTGGATGTCTCTACTTTATGGAAAATTTCTAGAAATAATCTAAGTCGATTGAATTCTTTGCCTTTCATATTTACTTCAACTACTTGAGTTGAGTTTTATTTATTCCCACACTTGCCAAAATAAAATACATAGAGATGACAACCTCCATGAGATTTGGATTTCTAAGGTTTGTAGTTTTCAACTTTTCTTATTTTTTTTTTAAATTTTAAATAATTCAAAATTGAAGTATTATTGTCACTTAAATTTTCAACCTTTGAGGAGATGTCTCATCTCTCCTCATCTAAGTGACACAATTAAAACACCTCTAGGTTGTGGATAGCCTATGAGTGAGGTGAATCTCTAGATAGGGCTAGCTCCCTTGATGTACCACTTGGAAATCACTACTACACCTAAAATTTGTGAGCGAAAAGGGAGAGAAAAATAAAATCAAATTAACCTAAGGGAGGTGATACAACAAATTATTTGATGGATACCAACCAGTTACATGTTACACATGAGAATAAGGGACTAACCAAACATACACTTCTCTAATCTGCATCTTCTCACATCAATGCTTCATTATGAGGTTATAGTGAATGTTTAGGCTAGGAGGAATAGATAAAAGGTATATAATGACACTATTTAATAGGATAAATTACTCAACCTTGATACTTCTTAGAACACTTCACATGACTTGCAAGAAGAAACTTTCTAACTGCAAATATGTGAGAGAATGAGACAACATGCTAAGGAAACAAGAGTCATCACTAACCAAGATAAATCATCCAAGAAAAACACACTATTAAAAGTAATAGAAGAGATAAAAATAATTAGTATTTATTGATCCATGGTATGCAAATGAGAAGAGCTTTACCATACTTAGGTGGAACATGAATTACAAAGGCCAAAATGGCTAGTTCTTATAGAACTTGAGAGAGAGAGAAGAGAGAAGTCCAAAGGTCACAAGGAAACTTTTAAAGATGATAAAATGAGTTACTTGTGCATGAGAATAGAGAGTGAAACTAATCGTGCAAAGTTATGAATCATAAATGTCACCCCAAGTCATGAAACTCTTGAAATGTGATGTAGGAGTACTCATTTTGGCTTAGATAACTACCTTCATGATTTATCCCTATTTAAACATCCTCAATATAACTAGGGATAGGTATGATGATTGGATTTAAGGGAAAGGATTACATACATGCCTCTATATGCATTGGTTATATTTTGATCATCTAGAATCTTTACAAAATGAGTTATCACCATCTGTAGTCTAATAAATTCCTCTTTCTCACACCTTGCACACTTGGCCTCAAAATTGGCTTTAGTTTATAATAAAAACGTATATAAGGGTTTAATTAAATTTTTCAAGACCCTCCATTCCCTTAGAATCATCAGGCACACCTTAAAAATCCATCCACTTGAAGTTTTCACACTTCTCACCATCATGCTCACTATGCCAATTTTGATTGGCTGAGATGAAGCTATTTTTTGGGTCACCTAGGAGTTGTTATGAAGCAAAAAATTATCATGGGGATTTATATTAAGTATTTACCTTCCCATCCATGTGATTGGCATCTTCAGACTCCTTTTAGAACCTACAAAACACATAAAAAGGTAAAAAAAACCCCTATTTTATACCTGATCTGTATAATTATGTATAACCCATCCTAATGGTAAGGAGACTAACTGAGTCCTATACAACATATGATCATTATTATGTGTTAAATATGCCATTTTGGTGCATTATCTCCTTAATATTCTCAAACTGGTCACTATCAAAGATTTTACAAGGGTTTAGGCCTGTTTTACCCTCTTAAGCTTCATTCATAAAGTTATGACATTGGAACTACAAACCAATTTCAAAATATCACTATTAAATACCCTTTATAGCACCTCCAACCTTCTTGGATTTCCATGTAAGGCTTTAGATAAGATATAAGTACTCAAAGATGCCCTATCAAGCTCTTTTCTCCATTTACATAGGCTTAAGTTGTCCTAAAGTTAAAAATTGACCTTTTCATGTCCTCCCCTACATTAAAATAGATCATACATATCCAAATTCATCCTATAAACATGTTTCAACTAGTTATAAACCTTACCCAAATCTGGAAATGAATTTTACCCCTCATTTAGCTTCTAGGCCTAATCCTTGCCCACGAGGTCTGACTACAAATCTTGTGGGTTTGGACCACCTGTTGAGTTTCACCATTTATTTATTGGTCTCTCATGTTTTTATAGATTATATACATCTTTCCAAACCTTCCTAAAATGTCTCAATAGATCCTAGTTTATTCTTTTATCACTCTTTCTCAAACCTACTAGTTTATGCATAAAGAGAAGAACCCTCTGTCTGAGACAAAATAGAGGGTATTTCCCCTATTGATTCAGATAGTTATAATGTTTTAGATGGTTATTAAAGTTATGGAAACCATATACACCAATTTTTAGACTTTGGTAAATCTATTTGACCTCTAAACTCCTTAGATCATCAAGGCATACTTTTTAAAGGTAGATTGTGTAGGGGGTAAGATGTAGACTATGTCTTGCTTGATTGAGGGTCCTTTTTCATCTATTTACATGTTATTATTGTATAATGAGGGATAAATTTCCATTTTACAAATGATTACCATGATTTTTTACCATGTTAAACTCTTCAAGTCATACCCTTGAGTTGACTGATTAAGGTGTAGACTGTGTGCAGGGTTCTCAATATGTATTGTGTGATGAATAAAAAGAACCTTTACTCTACTTGTTTCCATATCATGAGGGTATAAAAATTATATCATGACCATAATTAATATATTTTATTCCTAATTTATCCCCCTAATCTCTCGTGTACGCTTCCATACACTTAAACTCATAAGACTATGTAGGAGTTTGACCCTTGTTGTAGGTGAATGATCTGTAGGTGTTTATGCTTGTAATTAGTGCATGAAAATTAGATAAAGTGTGTTGTCCCCCAAAAATATAACTCATTTTTGGGACAACATTTGAACTATTTTGGTCCTACAGACCAAAATTGTCTCTTCCCTTTTCAAAATTTGTCCTGGGCATTCAAATTCCTCATTTTTCAAGCTTATCAGGAATCTACGGACTCAGCAGGTCAAGTTCAATGGGATTCTACAAGTTGAAATATATAGACTCTTTCAAGGTTAGAGAAAACTATGGACTTGGTTTCTATAGACTCTGCAAACAAGCTCATTTCTACAAGTTCAATGAGTTCCAGGTTCAATCAGTTCAATGCTTTCGGTTCAACAACGGGTTCAATCAAAGGAATGGTTCAATGTCTCGGTTCAACCAAGTGGTTCAACACTTTGGTTCATCCTTTGGTTCAATCAAACAATTCGTCAATCATTTTAAGGCTTTATTTGAACCGTTGAACCAAAACTTGGTTCAATAGTTAGTTCAAACACATGGTTCAAAGGCAAGTTCAACAAGAGGTTCAAAGCCTTGGTTCAAAAAAATGGTTCAAAGCCATGGTTCAATGGAACGGTTCAATAGTTGCTTCATTGCCAAAGTTCAAAGAGCTTCCCGATGGACCTTGAAGGGTAGGTGCCCTTGTGGGGGACTCTCAGCTGCCAATTCGAAGACACTTCTTGAAGTCGAAGAAGGCCAAAGGCCATTCAAAGATTGATCGAAGGGTAGATAATCTTGTGGGAGGCTCTTCCTGACTCAAAATGGGTCATTTCTTAAGGCCCAAAAGGGCAAGTTCAATCCAAAAAAGTGCCAAACAAAAAAATCGAAAGAGGATAAAGGAATGACGTGCCTGAAAATGTCAAATTCAACACAGTGAACTAGTTGTTGATCCTTTAAACATACAGACTAGAATACATTCATAGATTTCAAGGCCAAGACCAGCAGAAAGTGGGGAAGGAAAAGAACAATAAACTGAATTCAGGACCTGATTCAATTAACTAGAAAAGGAGGAATGATGAAGATAAGATTAGATCACCAAGTGGACATTGAAAGTTGCAAACTTTCAATAAGTGTGACTTGTTTCCCTGCATTGATAAAATCAAATGGGTAAAATTCCCCTAAGTTCCAGCGTGTATTCTTAACAAATTCCAATGCAACATGATGTATTACTGTTCCTGAGTCCTTCTTGAAGAGGCTATATAAGGAACTCTCTTATTTTGTAAAATGGATCTCTTTTTGACAATGAGAACGAACCTTTGCCCAAGTTGAAAGGCACTTCTGAGACTTTGAGCTTAGTTTGTTAATCATATTTTGTTATTGGAATAAGAAAGCAATTGGTTTTTTAGACTTTATGCTGTGATATCTTTATTGTTGAGGAAACTATTATTATGTCTTTTTCCTTGATATATTTTCTATTCTTTTAATTCAACAATTAGAATTAGTGACAGTAGTCAGGAAGGTGTCTTGAAGAGTCAAGTGTGGAGAGACTTTGTGCCCCCATAATTGCCTTTAATGTGTTTTCTTTTCATTTCTATGTAAAAGTCCTTGGGATGACTTTGTGCCCTCATTGTCCTTCGTATTTTACTCTTGAGCAATTCAGGTGAAGACTTTGTGCTACATCTCATTTTGCTGGTTACTGCATCCTTTGTTACATTTTATTGTTACTACCTAGAGTATTCTTGTGGCTTGCTGAATAGTAATTTTGAAAGAAGAGGAGTACTTTCTATCATTTTCCTTGAGTTTCTCCTATGATCCACATGCATCATCTCTGAAGAAAGAGAGATGGATGATTTGTCCTACCCTTGAGTACTATTTCCTATTTACACACACACACACACACACACACACACACACACACACACACACACACACACACACACACACACACACACACACACACACACACACACACATATATATAGCATACCTATAGGGAACCTCCCCTTGATGAGAGGAGAGATCAGTCCCCTTCTGATGTGGTAAACCTACACATTTGGATGACTAATCTTCCTACTTTGGTTGATCAGACCTATTTTGTTTATCAGTATGCTGATCAACAAAATATTCAACCAACAGTTTTTGGCGACTCCGCTGGGGATGAATGTGCAGTCTGAAGCCTCAAGTTTCAGATTGAAGCAGTTCCTTCCCTTATCCATTATAGAGTCTGGTGACTCCCATCTAGGTCTTACCCATTATCCATTTATATCCTTACCATTTTCATCCATTACCATCTTCCTCCACCTCCATTATTTTATTTGGTCTACAAAACCAGAGTTGCTGGGAAAGAGTGCATAGTTTGAAGCCTCAAGACTCAAGCTGAAGCTGAGCCAGTCCTTTTCCATTTTTGTTTTGTAATCTAGCCACTCCATCCAGATTTGTTATCTCTATTTTTCTGAATTAAATCATTGTAGTTCAAGGCCCTTGGGGTAACTCTTTTGGCCCACTCAACTTGACTCCACCTCTGCATGAACTCCCATGTAGTTCAATAAAAAAATTTCCCAAATTATTTGGTGATGGGATAGTTCACCCTGATGAACACATTGCAGCCTTCAGCATAGCCTATGGTGTTACAGGGGTGGAATTTAAAGACGTGATAGTCAGGCTTTTTGTGGAGACACTATAAGGTGCTACTATAGACTAGTTCTACCATCTGCAAGTTGGATCAGTGATTGACTGGGATACACTTAAAGCCAAGTTCGAATCAAGATTTAAGCCCATAGAAGATGCACATGCCTTACTTGCCTAGCTCACACAGATGAAGAAGGAGCCCCATGAACCTATGAGGAACTTCATTGCTAGGTTCAACAAGTTGAGGCACAGGATTCCCATGATCGCCCAACTGACACCTCAAAATCTCATGTGTTTCTTCATCAACTAACAGCTTCCTGAAGTGAGTTTTCTATTGAGACAAGCTAGACACATAGACCTTGAGGCTACTCAAGACTTAGCTACTGAGCTAGAAGATGACCTTATCTTGGCAGGAAAGATAAGGAGAGATCCTAACAGAAATAGAGCTTCATCATCTTCTAAATATTCATCTACAAGCACCACTGATGCAATGGTGCAAAAGCTGGGAAATGAATTGCTAGCCTTGAAAAGGAGAATGGCACAAAGTATGTCTTCTACTCCTCTATATAAAGATATACCAAGGAGGACATTCCCTAATCAACCATATCAAGGCAATGCTACCAGAAGTCAAGGGTAACAAAATCATCTTCCTCCCCCACAAAGGAATCCTACCCTTGAAGTACCTCCAACAAACTCGATAGTTGGATATCTAGAAACAGAGCATGTTTCCTACTTCCAACTTGAGTTAGAGCAAGAAAATGATGCTAATCTCTTCAGGGAGGATCTAGAAGAATCAGTTGGTGACTCCCACATTGGTTTCCTAAATTACCAAGATGAACCCAAAAGTGAAGGTGAAGCAGTCAAAGGATAATACACCGTATTCACTAGGTCTGAGAATCAATCAATACAACAAGCTGACAAAGAGAAGATAGACGAGTGACCCTAACTAGTAATTTCAATTACTGAGCAGAAAACCCCTCTTCCTTTTCAGTCAAAGGACCTGGTGATTACCAAAGAAGTAAGTACATCAAACATCTCTGCATCATCTACTTCAACTTTGTAGATCAGTCCTCCCCCTCCTAAAAATCAAAAGGATGAATTTCCATCCTCTCTTCCACATCCATCTCAGTCATTTTCCATGATTAATCATGTCAAGGAATCAAAAATTCAAATGATTAAGTTTGAATCCCTGCAAGTCAATCTTGAGCAATTAGACATTGATGGAGAACCAAGTGTGGACCTATCTGAAGCAAAAATTGTGGTCACCCAAACGTCGGCCTGTATAGCTCAAATTCTATTTGAGCCTTCAGGCAAGGGTAATTAATTCTTGACCATGGATAACACTCCTGTCTTAGCTGATGAAAGTCCTGTAGCTGGCAATCCAAGATTCAATTCAAACAAGGCATCAAAATAATTAGTAGGGTGTAGTACAAATCAAGAAAGATCTTCCATCTCTATTGAAGAGAAATTTGATAGAAGATCAGCTTCTGATGATGCTTAGATCTTGGAATCTGATGGCAACATTTCTTCCATAGATGGATATAGAACTCTATTGCTCAGATTAAACACTGATCAGGGTGAAGAGGTCAAACTCCTTCACATCAAAGGAGATGTTTAACTGATGGTTTGTCAAGGGTCTGATGCTGACAATCCAATCATGTGCTGGACTAGACTAGTAGAACAATAAGTTATGATGGTGGACCATGCTATTACAAATCAAAATAAGGCAAAGGAATCCTTCACCAAGAGGACAAGGAGTTATGGTTTCCGGTTTGAAGACCACATCCTACCTTGGAACAAGAAGAAGAAAAGGCTAAGAAGAAGACACAAAAAATT